>JBBPBX010074407.1:0-17587 GCA_038048925.1 Garcialebias charrua
ATGCAGAGCTAAGCAAAGCTAAGCTCCACCAGGTGATGTCACCCCCTCGCAGCGCTTTCCCCCTCATATCTACCACAAACAGTCTCGGACTCACGGTGTCGGTTTGCAGCCAAAAACAGACTTTAACAGAAATGAAACCAGACCAGAACAGGAAAATGACATGACAAACACATTTTCACACTCAGAAACTTCGTCAACAGTCAGAAACATTGCACACATAATTCCTACCCAGCATGCTTTGCAACGCTCACACTGTCTCTGGGATGTAACTCTCTCACATATTTCTCACATCTTTACTTTAATAAAAATAGATTTATTACAGAGAGAACATTGATGATGACTAGGGCTGCGTAATATCGATATTGCGATATATATCGATTTTTTTCTTTCCAAGAAAAAAATCGATATTCATCCGCAAGTATCGTACCTCTGCATCCCTGGCACCAGTGTATCCTCAGAGAGAGTCTTCTCCACCGCTGGAGATATCATCACTGCGCAGAGAAGTGCACTTCTCCCAGAGCACGTCGATCAGATTCTACAGGTGACCCCCCACTTACGACTCCATCGACCTACGAACAACGGGACCTACGAACGTATCATATTTAATAAAAATATGAAATTACTGTATTAAAAAAAAAAAAAAATTTTTTTTTTTTTTTTGTGTTTAAATGTTCTTAATTTCATGTGTACATCACTTTGTTGCAGCTGTGGTTGTTTTAAAGGCTTTATAAATAATAATTATGATAAAAATGATCATTTCTGATCATTTTTTGAGCAATCTTGGGCAACAGGAAGTAGGTCTTCAGTTTACACGGTCACAAATTAATGTAGAACACCGGACGCCATTTTAGGATACAGTAGCTGCCCGGCGCCGGGCCGAAGACTGGTGACCAGGATGGCTTCATATGGATTAATTACGAGCTGGTAACGTCTCTGTGAACTTTGTGGATGTCTCAGGCAGCAGCGGATTTATCGCTGATCGTGCCAGGCCGCCGCGCGAAGACCTCCGGCCGGCCTGGCTACACCTCCGGCCTGGCTAGCTCCAGAAGCTAACACGGGAGCTAACACGGGAGCCGGCCTTTTGAACACTTGTGACCAGGATCGCATCATATGGATTAATTACTAGCTGGAATCGCTCTGTGAGCTCTGTGGACGTCTCAGGCTGGAGCAGGAGCTGCAGATTGATCGCGCCGCCGCTCCAACACCAGCTCATGGCTTGGCTAGCAGAAGCTAGCCAGCTAGCTAACACAGGTCTGGAGCAGCTGCGGTGGTTCACTGGCCGGCCGCCGCGCTGCTCGGCCCGACAACAATCAACGCATGGCAACCTAAGATGTCGGCTTTGACCATCTCAAAGTAAGAAAATATATTTTTATTTATTCTGTAAATGTGAATAGCAATGTTTAACATTACAGTACACTACTGTACATGCTTAAATGTGTGTGCGTGCTCCGTTAGCATGATAAATAAAGGTTGAATGAATGAATAATTTAAAAAAAAAAAAATAATTTTCACCCCCTACCTACGGCAGAATCGAGCTGCGAACTGTTCTTAGGTCCCTAAATCGTTCGTACCTCGGGGGTCACCTGTATTTCTAAACAGAAATCTGAGGAGAATGTCGCTCACTTGGTCTGCAGAGTAGACTTTCTGTTTAGAGTTCACTTATTAGTCAGGGTCTATCTACAGGCCTTAAGCTGCTCTGCTAAGATGGGTGCATTTGAAGTTAATTGTTCTTCATTACTTGAATAGACCATATGCCACGGACTTCCGTTCCAGCACGTCCGCAGTCATTACCCAGACGGCGCAATCCGGTTAGCGGGAAAGACACGAACATAAATGACTAAATACAATTAATAAAACATCTGCATACACGCCAATAATAACGCTATACACATATAAATCCATATAAAATTATAGCGACGTTCCCCCTACGGATAGCCGGGATAAATATTCGTCCTAACCCCCCTCGGAACAGCTGTTCCCACCGGTGGGCGGACACAACCGAACTCACTTGTAGTGCCGGTAGCGCGCAGCCGCTTCCTGTTTCGGGTCGTTGTCATGGTCTGCTACTAGGAGCTAACGCTAACAACAACGGCAGTGGATGGGACCCGGAAGTGACGGATGTGGGTTGCATTTTACCAGAAGTACGTCACGACCCCCCTGTGGCATATAGTCTATTATAGACTGTTTTGGAGAAGTCATATTACTGTTTACTTACCAAGCACTTGGAGTGATTCCTTCAGATGTTAAGTGTCAAGGTTAAAAAGGTTTCAAACTATTCAGAGCAGGGCACTTGGTGCACTTTATTTACTTTACAAATGCATGTAAGCTACAGTTTTTACTGTTTCAATTAAAAGAAACATGTTTTCTCACCACTTCTTTGATTCATTTTGTCCAGCTGTCGACTTTAAGTCTGTGTCCATGTCCAACCAGAGCCAAGTATTGTGTAGTTGGTGCTTTTAATCAGTTTTCAGTTAAATTAATTAAATCCAAGTCTATAACAGTCTCAAAATGTCACCAAAATCACTCTGTCCCTCTAAAATCTTTCAGAAAATCGCAAAAGTGTATTGAATTGTATTGTTTGCTGAATATCGCAATATATATTGTATTGTGAGCAGAATATCATGCATCGTATTGTGAGATTATTGTATCACTACAGCCCTAATGATGACACACAGAAACTTTGTAGTTAGTTTGTAAAAGTAATAAACCCCAAAGAGGATCATCAAAGTGAGTTAATTCTTAAATGACACGAGGGAGACGTCCAACACACATTGAACGCATCACGCTGCTCCAGCACAGCTGAGTTCTGCTCCGCCTCTTTGGTTCTGATGGACCGGATTGATTTCTGAAAGCTCACCTCTGAACGGGACATGACAGACCCGCTGGGTCCAGGTTCCAGTGGGACTCCAACAGTTCTAGACCACCTTCAGGTCCAGAGTCCAGTTCAGGAAAACCTTCAGACCCTTTAATTTAATCCCACAGATTATTGATTCTGCTTCAGTTGATCTGCAGCTGTTTTCTCTGGGATCAGTCTGGATCAGTTCTTCCTGGCCCGGACCCTGAAGGTCCAGCAGGTCCAGGTCCAGCGGTTCCGGGTCTTTAACGTGTGTTTGTCCTGCAGGGTGGTGGTGCAGCGGTTCGTGCAGCAGAACCTCTACCTGTTCCTGCAGCACTGCTTCGGACACTGGCCGTTAGACGCCTCCTTCAGAGCCGTGAGTTTCGGACCCGATCAGAACCGTTCCACCTCAAAGTTCTGCAGCAGATGAAGTGAAACCAGAACCGGATCAGGACTCTGACAGAACCGAACGTTCTGTGTTCAGGTGTTGGAGACGTGGCTCAGCTACATTCAGCCCTGGAGGTACACGGGACAGAAGAGCAACCCCCAACCGGATCAGAACCGAACCGTTCCAGACAAATGGTGAGTCCTTGTGTGCGACCCGCTCCGCTGGTCAGTCAGAACCGTTCTGACCGATCGGACCTTCCCCCGCAGGGAGCCCTTCGTCCACGAGAACCTGCTCCTCTACACCAAGCTGCTCCAGAACTTCCTGAACCGGGCCGTGAAGACGGACCTGGTCAACGTGAAGAACGCCCTCATGGTGTTCAGGGTGACCAAAGTGTTCGCCCAGCCCAACCTGGCAGAGATGATCCAGAAAGGTCAGGGTTCTGGTTCTGGTCTGAAGCGGGTTTGGACTTGGTTCTACAGTTCTTCTTGTGTCCCTGCAGGCGAGCAGATGTTCCTGGAACCAGAACACGGCCTCCACCACCGACAGCACCGCGGCTACCTGACGCCCAGCCAGGGGGGCAGCTTCCTGTCGTCACGGCAACGGGCGTTGACGGACGCCGTGTTCCGGGTCAAAAGTCACGTGTACTCCCTGGAGGGACCCGACTGTCAGTACACACAGATGTTCGGTCCTGAGCTCCGAGGAGCGGTGAGTACCAGAACACGCAGGTTCTGTTGGGCCCGTTCAGAGCTCTGGGCTCACGGTTCTGTGTGCAGGTCCTGAACTTCGTCCAGATCATCGCGCAGGCCCGGCAGACCGCCAAGAGGATATCGGACCAGGCCAGCGAGGCGGCGTCCAACACGTCCTTCCTGTCCTGGTTCTGGTTCGGCCCGGCTGATCTCAACAACACGGTCACCGGCGCCGAGGACAGCGGGGAGTGTCTGAGGAAGAGCCACGAGTTCCTGGACCGAGCCCTGGAGAACCTGAGCCTCATCTTTAAGGTCCGATTTATTCTGGTCCGCTCCAGGAAGCAGAACTTCAGAACCTCAATGCGTGTTCTGGTTTTGGTTCTGGTTGCAGCTGAACCCGGGCCAGCTGGTCCAGCTCGTGTCCTCCCTGAGCTCCTGTCAGGACGACGGGCTGTCCAAGCAGCTGCCGGACTGCGTCCAGGGCGAGAACGGGCCGGTTCTGACGGACCTGGGAAGGAGACAGGTGGGTGTGTGACCCGGTGGGACCAGGACTGGTGGTTCTGATCTGACCCGGCCCACGTTTGTGTTGACAGATCATCAACGGGCTGCGCAGGTTTGACGTCCAGTACCAGGGCGACCCGGAGCTGCAGCCGATCCGGAGCTACGAGAACGCCCTGCTGGTCCGGTTCCTCTTCAGAGTCTCTTCTCTGGTCAACGAGCGCGTGAGTCCCCCCGCCGTTCGGTTCTGATCCGGTTCTGATCCGGTTCTGATCCGGTTCTGCTTCTTTAGAGCTCGGACTTTCTGAAGAATGTTTTTAATCACACGTTAGTAAATATCTTACCTGTTGTAGATGGATCTTTGAACAAACAAAAAGCTCCATCTACAACAAGTAAGATATTTACCTTTTACAAAGAAACTCTTTAGAACGACTGAACTGTTTCTTTAACGTGTCTGTGACATAATCTTCCTTCTTTTCATAAAATGTTACAAGATATATATATCTTGTATCAGAGTCAGTCAGAGAGTTTGTCATTTGCACCGCATGTGGTACATGTGATGAAAACGAGATTATGTACACAGGGTCCCAGTTACATCCAACAACAAATGCAAGAGAAAAACAGTAATAACATCTAGAATTAACTAAGAAAAACATCAACTAGTAATACACTAAGCCTAATATAGTGGGAATAAACAGCAGCACGAACATGAGTTTGTATGAGCAGATGGTCACAGATGAACACAGATGAACACAGCAACAAGAAAACAGATCAGCATCAGCACAATGTGATATTTTGCAGTGTTTATTTTTATATTTATTCATGAGTCTAACAGCCTCAGGGTAGAAGCTGTTCCTCAGTCTAGTGGTTCTACATTTGATGCTCCTCAACCTCCGTCCTGAGGGGAGTGGGGCAAAGAGTGAGTGTGCTGGGTGAGTGAGGTCTTTCATGATGCAGGTGGCTCTTTTCCTGCATCTGGAGGTGTAAATGTCTGTGATGGTGGGGAGACTGACTCCAACAACTTCTGTGCAGCCTTCACCACTCTCTGCAGAGCTTTCCTCTCTGCAACTGTGCAGCCTCCATGCCACACATTGATGCTGGAGCACAGGACGCTCTCCACTGCACACCTGTAGAACGAGGTGAGAACTGGGCTGCTCAGACCAGCACGTCTCAGCCGTCTGAGGAAGTAGAGTCTCTGATGACCTTTCTTGATCAGGCTGGTGGTGTTGTTGCTCCAGCTGAGGTTATCATTCATGTGTACACCCAAGTATTTGTAGCTGGAGACCACTTCCACTTAGGGCTGGGCGATATGGAAAAAATCATATATCACGATATGGACTTTTTTATATCACAATAACGATATATATCACGATATAAAAAAAAACTTTGGTCCAAATTGTTCCTGTACACACACACATCGTGTTGTATATATACAACACGATGTGTGTGTGTACAGGAACAATTTGGACCAAAGTTTTTATTTTATTTTTCTACAGATACAGTTACAATTATAAGAATGTGAACAAAAAGAACAAGGAAATTTGGACCAAAGTAGGGATGCACCGATAAATCGGCCGGCCGATCGATCGGCTCCGATTTCCTTAATTTGGGGAGATCGGTGATCGGCCGATCTTTAAATGAGAAGCCGATTTTATCTACCGATTTTATCTGCCTCAGCAAAGGTTGGAAAATCCTGAAAATTTAGGGTGCATTTTGACCTTTTAACACCTGAAAATCGGTATCGACCAAAATCGGAATCGGCAGGTCAGACTTTCTAAAAATCGGTAATCGGTGATCGGCCAGAAAATTGAAATCGGTGCACCCCTAGACCAAAGTAGAAACTTTGGTCCAACTTTGGACCTACTTTGGTCCAAATTTTCCTGCAGGTGGTGGTAAAACAACGGCTGCTAATAAAACCCACGAAGAAGAAATCCGCTCTGACTGGAGTAAACAAGGCAAAGAAACAGAAAAGAGAAAACGTTGCGTTTGATTCCGGTTCTGTTGTGTCTCTGAGTTTCAGCGGAGCGAAATAATGGAAGCTAACAAGGTGAGCTTCCCCTCTTTTTGGTAAAAGTTCTTCCTCGGTCTGCCTGCGCAGCTGTTTTCTCCTTGTTGTGACACCCATAGATATCTGGTGACACCGGCTTCATGCCGGCTGCGTCTCTGTTGAACTCGAGTTTAACAACGTAAAGCATGTGTCGCAAACCTGCGCGTGCGTCAAACATAAAGCAGCGCTGTCATCTCGCAAAACCACAATACAGTATGAAGCTTCTTTGCGACCGTTATTTTTTTATTCTTATTTATCACGATGGAGACGATAGAAGGAAAGTAGCACGATAGACACGTTTCTATCGTCCCCACGATATATATCGTCATATCGCACAGCCCTACTTCCACTGCAGATCCACCTATGTTCAGTGGGGTGTGGGTGTGTTTGTTCCTTCTGAAGTCCACAATCATCTCCTTTGTCTTCTTCACATTCATGTGAAGATTATTCTCTTTGCACCAGCTCTCCAGGTGTTCCACCTCCTGTCTGTAGCTGGACTCATCATTGTTTGTGATGCATCCCACCACTGCTGTATCATCTGCAAACTTAACAATATGACAGCCTGGATGTGTGGCTGTACAATCATATGTGAGCAGAGTGAACAGAAGGGGGCTCAACACACAGCCTTGAGGAGAGCCAGTGCTGAGGGTAATGGTGGAGGAGAAGAAGTTGTGGATCTTAAAACCTTTCTTTTTATCCAGTTTTTTAAATAATTAATTGTGCTTTTGTTTTTTATTGCTCCCAATTTTTTGAGTATTTTATCTGCATTTTGTGAATTTTTAATTTTTGATGCAATCACCTGTGAGGCTCCATCCTCTTGGTTGTTCCTTTTCTTTGTTGCATTTATGATTGATTTTTATCTTGATTTTATTTTTCATTGTAGCACTTTGAGATCTGTTTGATGTAAAGTGCGTTATAAATAAAAGTTATTATTATTATTATTATCTTCACGGACTGTGGTCTGTTTGTTAAGAAGTCTAGTACCCAGTTACAAATGGAGGGGCTTAGTCCAAGTGTGGATAGTTTGTCCATCAGAGTTTGGGGGATCATGGTGTTGAAAGCAGATGTGAAGTCCACAAAGAGCATACGGACGTATGAGTCCTTCTGATCCAGGTGGGTGAGAGCAGTGTGGACCACAGAGGAGATGGCGTCCTCTGTTGATCGGTTCTCGCGGTATCAACAGAGGACGCCATCTCCTCTGTGGTCCACACTATCATTCAACTATGTTCGTTTTTGCAAACAAAATGTTAAATTAATGAAAATTCCTTTCAAACTGAGATTAAAATTAAAATCAGTGTTTCTTCTTGGAATATCCGACTACAGTACACGCAAATGCACCATCTGTGATGTAGGAGGATGAACGTTGAGTCTGCGTCTGCCATGATAACGTATCAATTCTCTGCCAGATCGCCTTTATTTGTATATCTTGAAAAATGCCGTTACGTTGTCGCATTTGGGTGTTCTAATATCATCAGTGAACAAGTGAGCCTTTTCACTTTCCCAAAAGATGAAATACTTCATCAAGTATGGAATAAATAAAGCTGCCCCCCCTCGGAGATCCCTCACTTCCTTAAAAGGTAAGACTCAAATAAATACGGGTGCAGACCTAAATTAGAACCTGCTGTTTCTTGTTCATCTAACTTTCTGTTTCCCGACACAACAGTGGTGGGTCTCATCAGCAACAACGATGAGACGGACTACAGGAACGAGGTGAGCCGCTTGGCCTTGTGGTGCGGACACAACAATCTCACTCTCAACGTGGAGAAGACAAAGGAGATTGTTGTGGACTTCAGGAAGAGGGATGCACAACATGCCCCTCTGACCATCAACAGCACCGCAGTGGAGAGAGTAGACAGCACCAAGTTCCTGGGAGTGCACGTCTCAAAGGACCTGTCCTGGAGCAGGAACACTGCATCACTGGCCAAGAAGGCTCACCAGCGTCTCTACTTTCTCCGCAAGCTGAAAAGGGCTGGAGCTTCAACCCCCATCATGTGCACCTTCTACAGAGGTGCCATAGAAAGTGTCCTGACCAGCTGCATCACGGTGTGGTTTGGTGCATGTACTGCATCCTGCCGCAAGAGCCTCCAGCGCATCGTGAGAGCAGCTGAGAAGATCGTCGGCACCTCCTTCCCCTCACTGCAGGACTTACACAGCAACCGCCTCACTCGGAAAGCCCACTGCATGGCAGGTGATCCCACACACCCACTACACAGCCGCTTCAGACTGCTGCCATCAGGGAGGAGACTGAGGAGTCTCCAGGCTCGAACCAGCAGACTGAGAGACAGCTCTGTTCATCAGGCAGTCAGAATGCTAAACACTCTGCCTGCTCTGCCTCCCCTCCCATTTGAACTGCCTTAACACAAAAAACTTTCTCACACATTACCACACAACACAAAGTTTTTAACACTGGACTCTGTGTCATCAAACGGGTTATTCACTAAACTCTCGGTCATGTGCTCATTCAGTTTGCACTACTTCTCATATTTGCACTAATGTTTGTACAGGTAGTCCCCGATTTACGAGCGCTCTGATCTACGAGGTTCCGGACTTACGAGCTGGCGAATTATTGGAAAAAACGCAAAAAATACTGAGTTTTCCTGTGTTTTTTCACCACAGTTCGTTAGCTAAACATGTGGACACACGTTTCCGATCATTTTTATGCACTCATAAGCAGTTTTTCGATGAAAAACGAGTGTTCGTAGTCGCGCTAGCAAAACCGTTCCAATTTACGAGCGAAATTCCGGACTTACGAGAAGCGTGGCGGCCGTTCCAATTTACGAGATTTCCGGTTTACGAGCGCCTCGTTGTAACGGATCTCGCTCGTAAATCGGGGACTACCTGTATAGTCATACTACTGTTTACATTTATTAATACAATTTACATTTATTACTACTGTTTTACATTTATTACTACTGTTTACATTTACACTACTTTATATCTACACTACTGCTGATACATATACAGTATTCTCTGACTAGCCTTATCTAAGGATGCCAAATGTGCCTTATGTGCCTTACTGCATATGCCACTTTGCCTCTATACCAACATCAACTACCTCATACATATACTGTGTACATTAACTTATATGCTGCTGTGCCACTCTTTGCAAATGTCAATGCTAGAACCTTCAGTTTATTTTATAGATATACTTTTTATACTTTTTATACTACTATGCAAAAACTCAGGACAGTATTACACTTTTACTATTTTATGCTTATGTTTATTAAATGTTTTAGTGTTTTAGTGTTTAAATGGTTACTGTTGCACCGAGGGACTGAGAGAAACGCAATTTCAATCCTGTGTATGTCCTGTACATATTGCAGTTCTGACAATAAAGTTGACTTTGACTTTGAAGACAATCGCTCAAATCTTCACTTAGATTGATAATTTCGTTGTTTTATTTATTGTCCGCCATGAATATTTAATAGGAGCGTTCTAAAGACGTTCTCCCTCCTACGTCACAGATGGTGCGTTCGGGTGTAATCGGATATTCCAAGAAGAAACACTGAATTTAATTTTAATCTCAGTTTTAAAGGAATTTTCATTAATTTATCATTTTGTTTGCAAAAACGAACATAGTTGAATGTTACAAGATACAGTATACTGTATATCTTAATTAATTAACTAATTTCATGAAAAGAAGGAAGATGATGTCACAGACACTTTAACTGACCTGATGTGAGTGGGCTCAGAACAAAGTTCTGGTTCTTCAGAAGTCTGGACCTTTCAACTTGTTCCTCTCTCGTCCCTCAGCTCGGGGGTCACATGACCTCCCTCTGCTCGCGCTCAGACTTCCTGGGTCGGCTCGGTCGGTACTACCTGACGGACCCGGACTCCTGGGCGAAGGGGAGGCGGAGCCCGGTGTCCCGGCAGAGCGTGGAGCGGAGCCGCAAGCCGAGGCTGAGCCTGCGGCCCCTGGCCAGCTACAGGACGCTCCTCCTGCTGCTCCTCTTCTACGGCCTGGGGGCCCTGCTGTCCTTCGGACCCGTCTCCAGCACCGCGCTGCTCATGGTGGGGGCGGTTCTGTACGGAGTCCTGATGACCCTGTTTGGAGACAAACTGAAGACACAATGAGACAAACGTGTCCCGCTCCACAGGACGCCTCGTTCAGGACTGAGACGGATCTCTTCTCAGTCCGGTTTGATGAAAAACTGGTTCTGCTGCAGGTATCAGGTGTTTGGACCGGTTCTGGAGCGGCCCGGCCCGGTTCTGGAGCGGCCCGGCCCGGTTCTGGAGCGGCCCGGCCCGGTTCTGGAGCGGCCCGGCCCGGTTCTGGAGCGGCCCGGCCCGGTTCTGGAGCGGCCCGGCCCGGCTCTGGAGCGGCCCGGTCCAGTTCTGGAGCGGCCCGGTCCTTCTTGTAAATACGTTTTTTGTATTTTTCTGTTTAAATGAGCACAGAAGGAATAAAGTCTTTTTCTGAAGCAGAAAATTCACAAAGTTTTATTTTCTTCCTCCAGACAGTTTATTTTATAAAAACGTTTACTGTCGTAGTTTGTGTTAGCAAAATATTTTACAAACTCCCCAGAAAACCACTGGAGTCTAAGCATGGGCGTAGCCAGAATTTTATGAGGGGCGGTTCGTTTAAAGGAGAAGTTGACCAGAATAAACCAACATGCCTGAGTAGCTCAGGGGAAACGCGTTGGGTTGCCGTTCCAAACCTTATGGGTTCAATTCCCACATCATGGTACAATGTTTTTTTTATTTTTCATTCATTCCAGATTTAAAAAAAACACAAGAAAACTATTTACAGAACAACAAGAAATAAAACAATACATGAAATGAAAGCAAGCAGAAGAAGAAAATAATCTTATTACTGTATATCTGTCCCTTCTCAAACTTTATTTCTTGTTGTTTTGTAAATAGTTTTCTTGTGTTTTTTTAATCTGGAATGAATAATAAAAAATAAAAAAAACGTTGTACCATGTGGGAATTGAACCCATAAGGTTTGGAACGGCAACCCAACGCGTTTCCCCTGAGCTACTCAGGCATGTTGCTTTATCTCGGTCAACTTCTCCTTTAAACGAACCGCCCCTCATAAAATCCCTGGATGGGACTCCATAGGCAAAGTGGGCGGTTCGTCCGAACCCCCCTCGCCTACGCCCCTGGTCCAATCATCTGAGCTCCAGGCCCTGAAGGCATCGATCTTGAAGCGCTCGCACCAACAGAGAAACAAACTCAACGTCAGACCTTCGTTCACGTCTGCTGATGGCTTCCGTACGTGCACGTCAGTACGTGCGCACGGTTTGAGGCGTTGGAAGCCAAAAGTAAAACGTGTTCGTCTGACGCACGGCGAACACGTTGCTTTACTCGTGGAGCTGCTGACGTTAGAAACATCTAAAGGCGAATGCTCGAAAGGCTAAATGAGCCCGGTCCAGGTCAGACCCAGCAGAACCCCCAGAGTCAGGTCCAGTCAGAACAGAACCCTCAAACCCAGTCTGGTTCTGCAGGTCAGTGCAGTGAGTTTGAACAATCAGTTCATGGATGATTAAAGGTCAAAGGTTGTGTTTGGATGATGTCATGATCAGAACATCCAGGATCAGATTCTGCTTCTGGCTGAATGACGACTTTGAGGGTTTGAACTTTCATCCTGTATGATGTCATCGATGAAGGTGCAGAGGAAGTGCCTCCTCTTCATCATCTGGGCTGTGATGAGGGACACGTCTGGAACAATCATCATCACGAGCTGCATCAGTTCAGTTTATTTAAGTTCACTACAAATCATCTCAGGGCACCGAACAAACATCAAATAAAAATGAAGTTAATGTTGATCTGAGGAGCAGATCTTGTAAAATAAATTATTTTAATAAGATTATTATGGTTTTTATTTTCAGAATTGATTCGTGGTTTAATTTGAGCTGTGGGTGAGTTGGCACCGTTCCAGCGTGGGTTTGGTTGGGGAACAGAGGAGAAGCAGCGGTGTGGAGGACAACATCTGAGAAGAAGCAGATGTGGAGGACAACATCTGAGAAGAAGCAGATGTGGAGGACAACATCTGAGAAGAAGCAGATGTGGAGGACAACATCTGAGGAGAAGCAGATGTGGAGGACAACATCTGAGGAGAAGCAGATGTGGAGGACAACATCTGAGGAGAAGCAGATGTGGAGGACAACATCTGAGGAGAAGCAGATGTGGAGGACAACATCTGAGGAGAAGCAGATGTGGAGGACAACATCTGAGGAGAAGCAGGTGTGGAGGACAACATCTGAGGAGAAGCAGGTGTGGAGGACAACATCTGAGGAGAAGCAGGTGTGGAGGACAACATCTGAGGAGAAGCAGATGTGGAGGACAACATCTGAGGAGAAGCAGATGTGGAGNCGCTGCTCATAAGGACTCTTCACTGCGCCGCAACTCTCGCGGTTGCCATGGTTTCGTGTTCCTCTGTTGTACGTGAGGCTCACAGCCATTGGCTGAGCTGAGCTCACTACCATAGTTCTCTGCTCTGTGATTGGTTTCTTAAGAAGCTCCTTTATGATTGGCTGCTCGGGATGCAGCCGGGCAACAGACGGTGTGGTAGAGCATTTTCGCTAACGACGACAGACTCAAAATGAAAAGGAAACAAGCTACACTTTTTGAATGTTTTTATAAACCAGCTGAACCCGAAGCTACAGAGACAACATTAGAAGAACCTACCAGTTCGACGGCCGAAACCAGCCATAATGAGGTTGATATCTGCATTTCCCCAGGTAAGTGTCGGCTAGTACAAGTTAGCTGAAGCTAGCTCAAGCAGCAAGTAAATGCATGTTTTTATCGACCTTTTCTGATGCCAAACTCCAAAATGCGCATCAAGAAACCTTGATGGAAACACGGTTACTGTCCAGAATTTTACAGTAACATTTCATATAAATAAATATGTGAATATAAAAATGATTTGTTTGTGACAAAGTCTGTCACTCCAATAATCAACAAAATGCTATGCTTTTTACTCTGTTTTAAAACTCCTTGTTTCATTTTTAGATCCAAATTGGCCAGCCTTGTGGAGTGAAAGTCAGGCTCGGGAATTTAAAAACAGACATCCCTGGTTGGAATGGAGGAACAAAAAATTAGGTAAATATAAAAAAATATGGGAACCAATTTGTATATAAGGTTTAATTGATATATTTCCAACATTAACATATTATGACTTGATAATTTTAAAATAGTCTGATAATCATATCTTTCAAAAGTTTAGTACAGTATATTACATGAGAATATATATATATATGTGTGTGTGTGTGTGTGTGTGTGTGTGTGTGTGTGTGTGTGATCATTTCATTTTCACGTTTTAGTTGGTCATAATGCAAAAGTGTATGCAAGTAATAATGAAAGGTAATAATGAATGTAATTGTCGACACATGCTTACAGTCTAGTGAATCAGTAGATTCTAGTATTATTACTGGTATCAGGAAATATTAAAAAATATACAATTATGACAATTTTTATTTACTTCCTGCAGGATGTGCTGTTTGCAGTACCATAACGTCAACTGGTGTCCTGACTGAAAAGAGGGTCTCCATATCGGAGGAGTGGGCCTCCTTCAAGATCCAGTCATCAGGCTCAGGTTTGTTGTGCATTTATTAAAATGTAAGCATCACAGACATTTTGCAATGTTAAATATGCTTAAAATTCAAAATAAATTGTCAATTACATTGCACTACATTGCATTTTTGTCTCTAAATGTCCTGATTCATCTCAGTAATCTAGGTAGAAAAAGGAAAAATTAAGTACCGGTAGGTCCTCCGGACAGGTTTTTGTCTAAGCACAGTATACCCACTACAAAAATGTAGACTACACCACTGCGCTATACGTATAAATAAGCTCCATTTACCATTAAACAGATAAAACTTAACAAAAAGCAAGACCAAAAATCAACTTTAAACAGATCAAACTGACCAAAAAATCAACTTTAAACAGATAAAACTGACCAAAAATCAAGTTTTAACTGATAAAAACTGACCAAAAATCAACTTTAAACTGATACAACTTACAGAAAATCAACTTTAAACTGATACAACTGACCAAAAATCAACTTTAAACTGATAAAAACTGATTTTTATTTTTTTATGAAGCGTGGTGGAGCTCCCACACTTTAGAGGACTTGGCTCTGCGTCAGTCATTTGTAAAACACCGCCTCTAATCTGTTTTCGCCTCCCCACTCGCTCTGTTGAACCAGAGCCCTGAACTCGCGCTTACTTGGCTGCGGCCATAGATGTCCCGCCCACTATAGTCTGTCTTGAGACTGATTGGGTAAATCTCGCGCTCCAACAAAGATGTTTTATTGTCGACAAGATGTCTCACTGTGTCTTGAAATCCAGTCAGTGGGAAATGATGCATTCTGATGCAGTCACGGGTCTGACCCCCCCCCCTTCCTCAAAAACAAAAACTCATCGGATCTACACGAATCACGTAAATGATATATTTTGCTTTGAAAACGGCGATTTTCGCCGAAAGGTGACTAGTTTGCAGGTATCTTTGTGTTGTGTGGTAATGTGTGAGAAAGTTTTTTGTGTTAAGGCAGTTCAAATGGGAGGGGAGGCAGAGCAGGCAGAGTGTTTAGCATCCTGACTGCCTGATGAACAGAGCTGTCTCTCAGTCTGCTGGTTCGAGCCTGGAGACTCCTCAGTCTCCTCCCTGATGGCAGCAGTCTGAAGCAGCTGTGTAGTGGGTGTGTGGGATCACCTGCCATGCAGTGGGCTTTCCGAGTGAGGCGTTTGCTGTGTAAGTCCTGCAGTGAGGGCAAGGAGGTGCCGACGATCTTCTCAGCTGCTTTCACGATGCGCTGGAGGCTCTTGCGGCAGGATGCAGTGCATGCACCAAACCACACAGTGATGCAGCTGGTCAGGACACTTTCTATGGCACCTCTGTAGAAGGTGCTCATGATGGGGGTTGAAGCTCCAGCCCTTTTCAGCTTGCGGAGAAAGTAGAGGCGCTGGTGAGCCTTCTTGGCCAGTGCTGCAGTGTTCCTGCTCCAGGACAGGTCCTTTGAGACGTGCACTCCCAGGAACTTGGTGCTGTCCACTCTCTCCACTGCGGTGCTGTTGATGGTCAGAGGGGCATGTTGTGCATCCCTCTTCCTGAAGTCCACAACAATCTCCTTTGTCTTCTCCACGTTGAGAGTGAGATTGTTGTGTCCGCACCACAAGGCCAGGCGGCTCACCTCGTTCCTGTAGTCCGTCTCATCGTTGTTGCTGATGAGACCCACCACTGTTGTGTCGGGAAGCAGAAAGTTAGATGAACAAGAAACAGCAGGTTCTGCACCCGTATTTATTTGAGTCTTACCTTTTAAGGAAGTGAGGGATCTCCGAGGGGGAGCAGCTTTATTTATTCCATACTTGATGAAGTATTTCATCTTTTGGGAAAGTGAAAAGGCTCACTTGTTCACTGATGATATTAGAACACCCAAATGCGACAACGTAACGGCATTTTTCAAGATATACAAATAAAGGCGATCTGGCAGAGAATTGATACGTTATCATGGCAGACGCAGACTCAACGTTCATCCTCCTACATCACAGATGGTGCATTTGCGTGTACTGTAGTCGGATATTCCAAGAAGAAACACTGATTTTAATTTTAATCTCAGTTTGAAAGGAATTTTCATTAATTTAACATTTTGTTTGCAAAAACGAACATAGTTGAATGATAGTGTGGACCACAGAGGAGATGGCGTCCTCTGTTGATACCGCGAGAACCGATCAACAGAGGACGCCATCTCCTCTGTGGTCCACACTGCTCTCACCCACCTGGATCAGAAGGACTCATACGTGCGTCTGCTCTTTGTGGACTTCACATCTGCTTCAACACCATGATCCCCCAAACTCTGATAGACAAACTATCCACACTTGGACTAAGCCCCTCCATTTGTAACTGGGTACTAGACTTCTTAACAAACAGACCACAGTCCGTGAAGATCCACAACTTCTCCTCCTCCACCATAACCCTCAGCACTGGCTCTCCCCAAGGATGTGTGCTGAGCCCTCTTCTGTTCACTCTGCTCACATATGATTGTACAGCCACACATCCAGGCTGTCATATTGTTAAGTTTGCAGATGATACAGCGGTGGTGGGATGCATCACAAACAATGATGAGTCCAGCTACAGACAGGAGGTGGAACACCTGGAGAGCTGGTGCAAAGAGAATAATCTTCACATGAATGTGAAGAAGACAAAGGAGATGATTGTGGACTTCAGAAGGAACAAACACACCCATGCCCCACTGAACATAGGTGGATCTGCAGTGGAAGTAGGGCTGTGCGATATGACGATATATATCGTGGGGACGATAGAAACGTGTCTATCGTGCTACTTTCCTTCTATCGTCTCCATCGTGATAAATAAGAATAAAAAAATAACGGTCGCAAAGAAGCTTCATACTGTATTGTGGTTTTGCGAGATGACAGCGCTGCTTTATGTTTGACGCACGCGCGGGTTTGCGACACATGCTTTACGTTGTTAAACTCGAGTTCAACAGAGACGCAGCCGGCATGAAGCCGGTGTCACCAGATATCTATGGGTGTCACAACATGGAGAAACAGCTGCGCAGGCAGCCCAAGAAGAAGAACTTTTACCAAAAAGAGGGGAAGCTCACCTTGTTAGCTTCCATTATTTCGCTCCGCTGAAACTCGGAGACAAAATGGGTCCAGAGGACACGAAGTCCAACCGAGTCCGAACTCGGGTCCAGTTAACCAATACAAAACAGACCAGAGACACAACAGAACCGGAATCAAACGCAACGTTTTCTCTTTTCTGTTTCTTTGCCTTGTTTACTCCAGATTCCAGTCAGAGCGGATTTCTTCTTCGTGGGTTTTATTAGCAGCCGTTGTTTTACCGCCACCTGCAGGAAAAATTTGGACCAAAGTAGGTCCAAAGTTGGACCAAAGTTTCTACTTTGGTCCAAATTTCCTTGTTCTTTTTGTTCACATTCTTATAATTGTAACTGTATCTGTAGTAAAATAAAATAAAAAATAAAAACTTTGGTCCAAATTTTTCCTGTACACACACACACATCGTGTTGTATATATACAACACGATGTGTGTGTGTGTACAGGAAAAATTTGGACCAAAGTTTTTTTTTTTATATCGTGATATATATCGTTATCGTGATATAAAAAAGTCCATATCGTGATATATGATTTTTTCCATATCGCCCAGCCCTA
>JBBPBX010074408.1:0-17586 GCA_038048925.1 Garcialebias charrua
ATGTTTCTGAGCACTATTTTTGAGTTATTTTTCATGTATTTGTGCGTATTAGTTAAAATCGGCAATATTTGGTCTAAAAACGAGTATCTGTAGTCCTATGGGTTGAACTGTGGTATTGCACCCTGATTTTCTCATTAGTTTACGATTCGCACAGTCATTAATTTTCGCCCAATTTCGTCACATCCGCTGCTGCCTGTGTATAAAAGTGGAGCCACTCCCCCGAGAAGGTCACTCCCAGGTCACTCCCCCTCCAGAGTTCAGGGGTTGGATTAGCGATTAGCAACATAGCATTAGCATAGAAGAGCCACGATGTTCCAAGAAAGCTCTTCAAACTGATGTTCACCCACCCTTACACCATCAGGTTACAATCCGTTTGGAGGTGAGTACCATTTTACACCTTTCATTCCATAATTTATCTTTTGAGTACATGACGTGTTTCTTCATGTGCTGTGTTTGTGACCTGCAGCCTTGCTTCGGTGTGGCCCCACAAGGTCGTGGCGTTTTTATCTGTTGCTGATCAACGTTAGTTTGTGGTTGTGTTTAAATGCTCAAAATCTAGTGTTTCTTATGAACACCGCAGAGTGTGTGAACTCTTATGAACTCTGATAAAGAAGACCGTGACATAAAAAAACAATGGAGACTAGCTGGCGCTAATTTTAGCTGTTGTACTAGTTACAGTACGATGTTTTAGACACGGTGTACTTTTGCTGCAAATAATAATGTTGTGCATCAAAGGTATTTATAAAATAATGTGTACTTGTGAATGAGTATCATGGGCAGCAGTATTTATTTTGCACTGGGTCATCTGTTTAACAGATCAACAAAGTGAAAACAAGTACAGTATGCTTGTTTGTAAGGTGATTAAAATGTGTTGTTCTTTTTTTATTTCCATGAGGCGTTCCACATCCAATCTGAGCCGTGCATGCTTCACAGACATCAAGCATCAAGGAGACGTGTAGACATGTCACTTTGGAGGTGACATATGAGAGCTGATTCACCAGGTACATGTATTCATGTTTTATTTATTACTTTTGTACCCTACCCTCTGTCTGCAGGTATTAATATTATTAATTATGTTTTTATTATTTTATTTATTACTTTTATTATGGCGGACATTTATATAAAAAAAGTTTTAAAAAAGTTTATGCAACATTAATTCTTGTTTATTTGTTCATTGCTACCTGTCCCAACATTTTGGGGATTTGTTGACACTGTGAAATTTTGAATCAACATCTTTCTCCATTAAAATGTTACATTTACTCAGATTAAACTTTTGATCTTTTCTCTTTTCAGGACTGCAAATATCCAGGGTCGGGATGGAGTGAGGGAAGTCGACCGCTGCATCGTGTCCCAGATTTGTCCTCATGCATGAGGGAAAAAATAAATAAACAAATTGATTACAAAAACTAGTTGTCTATGATTCATTTTATTAACAGTAAGTTACTTCAAAACAACAAAAGGTTCTGAAAACACATGGGACACCACCCCAGCTCCTCTGTTTGGACGCAGTGGACAGCAGAACGAGGAGTCCCAACCACCTTCAGGATGCCCCACCTTCCAGCCAGAAACGAACACCAGGGTCTCGGCTGTACCAACATTGTCGTGGATGCAGGTCTCAGGAGATGAAGCTCTGGCCGAGACTCTGCATCATCTTCTTGGTTAAAGTAATCCTGGCTGCAATTACTCTGTGTGGCTGCTGGGTGCTTTGAGTCATCACAGTTATCTGAAAAGAACATTTTAAAGGATACACAGTACATGTATTGTTAAATTTATTGCAATTGGTTTGGTTTGCATTAAGAAATATTTTCTCAATATTTTCTCATTAATCTTATCAGCTGTGCTGTGCCCAGTTTTGATTAGCTGACACATAGCTTAAACAAATACTGTATACATGTCCTAACAAATATATATTGTACAAGCTTATCTAATGTTTCTAAACACGGATACAGTATTTGGAAACCAAATAAAAGATTTTACCACTGTTTGGTGCTAATTAATAGTCAATTCAAAAAACAATGTGTGTTTAGTTCTGGGTTGCATAACAAAAATAAGCCAAAGCGTCAAACAAACCCTACCCTATAGAGGGTAGGAAAAATCAATATTTTATAATATTTATTATGAAACGTTACTTTTGGAATGTGCTAAGTAATAAGATGTGGCAAATTAAAATGACAAAAACACAGCTGTACACCGCATGCCATGCAGCTAAACAGGTTTTTAATGTGTTCTGTGTTCAGAAGCATACGCATAAGCTGTGTGTGTGTGTGATTAAATGCACGCAACAACATTTTACAACTGTTATTTTGGTAAAAGTTTAGGTATTTACTTACTGAAGACGTGACTATCCGCCATTTTGAAATCTAATCTTGGGGAGGGGTGGGAGTTTACCACTAGAGGGGGCGTGAACACAGGACAACCTCAACCTCCTCCCCTGCTTGACTCTCGACACGCCTATTTTGAGGGAAAATTTCAAACTGCTTCGGGGGAGGAGTTACCGATCCACAGGGTGTGGAGTTGCTCTTTAAAGGTATTGTGACATGATGTTGGAAATTTGCATATTTGTCAGAACATATATATCTTATATCATTGAGCTCTGTTCGTTTTTGCAAAATAAATTATAAATATATTAAAATTTTATTCTAAATTATGCAAATTTTTTCTCTGGTACTTCCTGGGATACGCCCCTAAAATTCTGCGCATTTCCGCAATACATCATCAGTGTGACGTGACAACGGGAAGAAGGCAGAGCCTTGCCCGTTTGTTAGGTGTGTTAACTGCTTGCCATACTCATTCATTTCCTGAAGGATCGCCTCTTTTATTTGTGTAACTTGAAAAATGCCGTCACGTTGTAGCGCATTTGTGTGTTCTAATATCAGCAGTGAACAAGTGATTCTTCACAAATTTCCAAAAGATGAGAAACTTCGACAAGAATGGACCAGACAAGGACCGGTGGGTTCCAGGAGTCGTATGTCTGCAGCGACCATTTCACTGCCGATTGTTTTCAGCACCTGGTATAAAAGAATCTTTAGGATTACCAGTAAGATTCAGAAGACTTTTAAAACCGGATGCTATTCCTACTATTTTTAAAAGAAAATCTACAGAAGAAAGTCCCACAGCTACCACGTCAAAACAACGCAGGGACCATCGGAAGACTGTCCAGGAGATGAGTAAGTCTTTGTGTAAACATAATCGGAGGTGTGTAGTGTTTTAGATTATAAACTATTTATTTTACGTGAGTTCATGTTGTTTTACTTTATACACTTTGAGTGTATAAAGCCAATTATCACGGCAGATTATGTTTGTTCGCTGCTAACAAGCTAGCCGAATCAGATAGCTAACACAATAGCCGCGATACAGGCCACGTAGCTATGTATGTATTTTTAAATTATGTCTGCGCCATCAGGTAACATCTAGTTTCTTTTTATTCGGGGAGGGTTTATTAATGAGAGTTTTGGAAGATTTACTGTCTTACAATGATATATCTCAGACGTGACCGGTGTCAGGGACTCTGTTAGCCAAGATAGCTTCTAAGAAACATTAGCCGAGAGCCCGGAGCAAACACGTTGCTATGTATGTATTTTTAAATTATGTCTGCGCTATCAGGTAACATCTGTAATTTCTTTTTATTCAGGGAGTGTTTATTAATGAGTTTTGGAAGATTTACTGTCTTAAAATGATATCTCAGACGCGATAGGACATACCATACCATACCATACCATTTTATTTATAAAGCACTTTAAACAGGAACAAGTCCACACCAAAGTGCTGGACAAACAAACACGCAACAGGCAACACAGACAATGAAGTACAACACGAAAAACATAAAAACATTGCAGATCATAAATCAAACGATCCAATACAAATCAGCTGGCATTGAAAGCGATGGAGTAGTAGTGAGTTTTTAACCGGGATTTGAAAACCGAGAGGGAGGGGGCCTGTTTGATGAGCAGCGGTAACTCGTTCCAGAGTCTTGGGCCTGCTACAGAGAACGCCCTGTCACCCCTGCGCTTAAGGCGAGTTTCTGGAACTATTAAGAGTACCTGATCCTCTGACCTCAAAGCACGTGGAGGGACATATGGGTGTATCAGATCCGAGAGATAGGCGGGGGCGAGACTGTTCAGCGATTTGTAGACATACATGAGAATTTTGAATTGGATTCGAAGATGAACCGGTAGCCAGTGAAGGGAGGCCAAGACTGGTGTAATGTGCTCTCTTTTGCGTGTGCTGATGACATGCTCCGCCATTATTATTTAAATGCACGTTGGAGCGTGCCTTCCCATTGTCACGTCAAGATGACGTTTTGCGGAAATGCGCAGATTTTTAGGGGCGTATCCCAGAGAAAAAAACTACCATAACTTGGAATAAAATTTTAATATATTTATAATTTATTTTGCAAAAACGAACAAAGCTCAATGATATAAGATATATATGCTCTGACAAATATTCAAATTTACAAAATCATGTCACAATCCCTTTAACTAAATTAAAAATACTTGCAAAGTGTCATAACTCCAGTAAGAACTTCCACTCATCATGTTAATACTTCACACAGTTTCATCCAGTTCATTTACTAGGCAGCCCCTGCTGTACTTTGTAAGATGATACCAACTTTCAGGTGTGTACAAACTGTAGATTTCATTGACACGCTCCTCTGAGCTCACAAGGAGTTGAAGGTTTTTGTGAACATCCTCAGAAATGATTCCCTTGAATAAAAGAGTCAGCAGTGTTTATTGATGGTGCAGCAAATCAAAGTAATTTTTGTTCATTTTTGGTACGTGTGCTATAGCCACCACACCACTGTGCAGCTCTCTACAGGAATAAACAGATGAAATCTGAAACATAATCTGCTGTTTATCTTCAGTCAGCTCCAGCAAACAACACACTGCATTTCCTGCGAAAATGCAGTGTGTATGATTCTTACAGAAAAACTTGTTGAGAAACAGCTGATAATAGCTAAAGAAAAACATACTGAAATGGAAGAAAATGCCCAAATTAGCAGAAGAAAGCAGAATGTACATGTTTGCTGAGCTGGGTTTAAATATTGGTAAGCGGAAATTAGCACAAAAATGAGGAAATTAGCTTTAAAAAAAGGCTGAAATAAGGAAAAAATTGTTGAAAAGTAGCCCTTGGATGGACTTGCGACCCATCCACGGGCGGCCGTGGCGTAGTGGTAATGGCAGTCGTCTCCCGATCGGAAAGTTGGCGGTTCGACTCCCGGGACCCGCACCATGTGTCGTTGTGTCCTTGGGCAAGACACTTAACCCTGAGTTGCTCCCGGTAGGACTGGAAAGCACCTTGCATGGTAGTCTGCCGCCACCGGTTTATGAATGTGTGTAGCATTCAATATATGTGTAGCACTTTGAGATTTTCAGTAATGAAAAGTGCGTTATAAATTGAATTAATTATTATTATTATTATTATTACCAATGCAGGTTAATTAAAAGTTACACCGGTGTGCACAGTGATTGCTGGACATGGGCACCGGCGACCCCCGTGACCCAAAAATTGAAGACGCGGGTAAAGATAATGGATGGATGGATGGATGGATGTTGAAAATAGCTGAAAAGGCAGAAAGAAGCTTAAACTACCAGAAGGAAAGGGGAAAGAGCTGAAATGAGGCAAAAAAAGGGGGGGGGGGGGATTAGCTGAAAAAGCTCAAATTAGCATAAAAACAGAGCAGAAGAAAACAGAAAGAACACGTTTGCCCAGCTAGGCTGAAAGAAGCAGAAATGCCTGAGCATTAACACAATTAAAGGTCTAGTATTTGTTAAAGGGATGCACGTCACCTTTGTGCCAAAGTTTTAAACAAAGATCTCTTGTGACATGTCAGAGCCCAAAGTTTGTGTTGGGGAACCCTCAGAAAACAAGTAACACTTACGAGTTACAGACATTTTTATCAGCAGTGGAGGCCATTTTAATTGGTTTGACATTTGATTATTAGAAAATAATCATTTATTTTCAAAAAAGTAGCTGCTTTAAGCCATTCACAGCTTCATGAGTCATTTTACTAACAAGCCAACCTTTTACAGCAGGTGATACACAGCACTAACTAAAGATGGATATTAAAAAGAACATTTTTGTTGAGCCTTCATTTATCACTAAGAATTCTTGGAGCCCTTCAAAATAAAGCTCAGTCCAATTTTTCCTGAGATCTATTAAAACAAGAGTCCCACTCAATCAGACCACTCCTAAATGTATGTTTCCAGTGCGTTGCTTACAGCAGGCAGACATTTATTGTGCCAGTGAGCTCCTGTTTGTGCTTTTGTGGAAGATCTATTGTGATTCTGCTGGAGGATCTGCACATGTGTCCAGTCACGGGAACAAAATGTCACAATGCTGTTGTTGCAGCAGTGAAAGGAGCTTTTTGTCCCGTTCCTCTGAAGGAAGTACTGTCCTCTGAGAACAACGGCCTGCCGTACCTTCCTATTTTCCATCCAGCTCTTGATTATGGCTTCAGCACAGATAAAGTCCACTCTGTGGTCACAACACAATAATATTAATATAGTGAACATGTTGTTCACAATGTGAGACACAAATAAAAACTGAAAATTATACATCTTTTTAGACTTTTATTGTGTTCACTTTTGTGAGAAGCAACATAATTTCCTTTATTTTCCTGTTTTGTCTACATTTTTTAGGAGTAAAAGAATTTGACAACCATTCAGCCCTGCTTCAGGTCTAAATTAGCCTGGCCCTCGCCTTCCTGCACAGCTCCGCTCAATTCTCATTTCCCTATACATCAGTGACCAACAGCAACCAAACCGTCATGATGTCTCTGACAAAACAAACAAAATCTTTATGTTAAGGGTCTAACCATGAGTCAGATCCTTCTTTGTGGAAACGTTTTGTCTTTTATCCAAAAGACTTCTTCAGTCTTTACATGACAATCAGACTGAAGAAGACGAAACATTTCAACAAAAATAAACCGTCCAGAGGACCTGACTTAACCTGGCTGGATTTTTTTTCCTACCTGGATTATTGAACATGCATCAGGACAATATGTGAAGGGATTCTTGCTGGAAATACCTCATTGCACCTTTGCTTACAAACACCATTTGCAAAAGTATTTACACTCTACCAGCAATGATTTAGTGTCTCCAGACATTGCCTATAACTCTGTGGTCCAACGCTTTAGAAGTCCAATTACCGGTACAGTGGAGTTCATCAATGACGATCAGCATAATAATCATACGTAAAGGCCTGAACTCAAACCAAACAAAACTTTGTCCAGACCTCACTGTGGATACATCTCCTAACCCGAAGAAGAAAATAAAAAAGAATTGGAGAAATATAAAGCTAAGGATTTATTTATTTAGGATTTAAGGATAAGAGTTCTTCATTACACCCAAGACAAAGAGTAAACAAACCAGATCTCATCATGCTGAAGAAGGTATGGAGATATAGAAGCAGACCAAGAACATATCAAAGTCAAAGTCAAAGTCAACTTTATTGTCAGATCTGCAATATGTACTGTACAGGACATACACAGGACCGAAATTGCGTTTCTCTCAGTCCCTCGGTGCAACAGTAAACATCTAAACATTGAAACACTGAAACATATAATAATAGACATAAGCATAAAATAGTAAAACTAACACTGTCCTGAGTTTTTGCATAGTGGTATAAGAGTATGAAAATTTACACCAACTCTAAAACTAAAACATTAAACATTTAATGAACATAATACTGTCCTGAGTTTTTGCATACTAGTATAAAAAAAGAGTATAAAAAGTATAACTAAAATAAACTAAAGGTTTCTAGCATTGACATTTGCAAAGTGGCAAAGCAGCGTATGAGTTAATGTACACAGTATATGTATGAGGTAGTAGTTGATGTTGTTATAGAGGCAAAAAGTGGCATATGCAGTAAGGCACATTGGGCATCCCTAAATAAGACCGTTCAGAGCACACTGTATATGTATCAGCAGTGGTGTAGATATTAGAGTAGTGTAAATGTAAACAGTATTAATAAATGTAAACAGAGAATGTAAACAGTATTATGACTATAGGCAGTGATGTAATACAAACATTAGTGCAAGTATGAGAAGTAGTGCAAACTGTATGAGCACATGACCGAGAGTTTAGTGAATAACCCGTTTGATGACACAGAGTCCAGTGTTAAAATCTTTGTGTTGTGTGGTAATGTGTAAGAAAGTTTTAGTGTTAAGGCAGTTCAAATGGGAGGGGGGGCAGAGCAGGCAGAGTGTTTAGTGATGGAAGTGTCAAAATTTAGATTTGTATTGGCAAAATGTTAATAATCAAAACTATTTTGGGATACCTACTATCAAAAGATTTTAAGGCAATGTATATGGGAAACATTAAAAATTGTGTTTTGAAGGAAGACGTGCTTAATTAAGATGCTACTGCCTGTAAAAAAGCTATACCAAGAAACTGGTGCTAGATATCTGCTTCCTCCATGCAACAATAGCTGAATATTGCTGGGGAAATTTATGAGATGGCGTGAATGACCTACATTCTTAAAAATGTAGAAGAAAAGAAGACATTTTTATGAATATGGGGAAAAATGTACACAGTACGACACCCAAGAAAAGACACAATGAAATTCAATACCATTACCAGAGGAAATTCTAGACCCTATACACCAGCGACCAAGATTTAGGTTTTTTATTGTATTTTTTTTTTTTTTCAGTTTTATTTCATTGTTTTATTATTTTTTCTTCTTCCTTTTTTATATGTTTTTGTTATGTACCCCAGGGTTTTTAAATGTTTTTAAGCAACAGTCTAAGCTGACTGCACCCTCCTGTTTTTTTTCTTCACTGCAACCTGCTGCAGTCTGCTGCAGCCTGCTGGTTCAGGAAGAACTCACTTTTTGTTTTACTCAGCCTGTCCTTAATCAGGCTTGATTAGGGCTGCCACAGCACCTGCAGGTCCTGCCTTTATATTTGTCAGACAGTGCTTTGAGCAGTGTGGAGACTTGCTGGGAGCAAGTGTGGAAGCTGGACACAAGATTTGGCTTGTGATTCAAGTAAAAAGCTGGTGTATGAAAGAGCACCAGAAGTCAGCTGCTGAGGTTCGTATGAACATGCTGAAGATACACTGAAGGTAACAAACTGAGTGTTGATTGACAGCTGTAAAGCTGTGTGTTATGCTGACTCAGAGAGACCTCCACCCTCTCTGCTTGTTGGTGAATTTGCTCCAAGGGAAGTAGTTGAGCTGTTTGAGCTCTTGAAGTGACTCTGACTGCTTAAAGTAGAGTTCTGTGTAGACTAAAGACACCTTAAGTGCTGACTGAAGCTCGGGCTTTTGACTTAAGAGGTGTGTACCTGTGTTTATGCCTGTGAGGCTTAATTAGGTCGATTGTTGGAGACACTGAGGGCAGTGGCTTTACAGCTGTCCAGGAGGAGGACAGCTGAGGTCAACAGTGAGGGGACTGTTGTTGCTTTTTTTCTCTTTTTCATTTTTGTTGTACTTTTGACTGTGTGAGTGTTGGTAGTCCAGTTTTCGTATTTTGTTCATTTAGGGACTTTTGGTAAGGTAGATTGTCGCTTGGGGAGACACAACGGCCCCGTATTGGGGTTGGGTCTGCCTGTGTGGCGTTTTATTCTTTTTGGCCAAACTCACCTGTCCACCATTTGTTTGAACTTTTTCTTAATTTTCTTTAACTTTGGACGCTGAGCCAGAAGAAGTCACTCCGGGCCTGGTGGGAGAAGCCAAGGAGGACCTCGCCTGCTTGGAAGTGCTTATTTTTAGTTAAATAAAAATTTTGTCAAAACTTCTTTGTGTCCAGTGTCCCATTGAATATGTTTTAGGCTGTTTCCAGTCGTAATATATTTACCCCTTTTTTTGTTGTTATTTTAAAGGGAGGCCTGCTTAGGCTACCATAATCTGAAAAAAATGTGTGTGATATATCCTTGAAATGTTGTTTACTATTGAAAATGTTAATAAAATTAAAATGGAAAAACATCTCAATATCTGTCAAGAAATTACAGCGTTTAAGACATCCATCCATCCATCTTTACCCACTTCTTCCTTTTTGGGTCACTGGTTCCCATCCAGCAGTCACTGTGTGAGAGGCAGAGGACACCCTGGACAGGTCTCCAGTCCATCACAGGGACACATAGAGACAAACAACCATTCACTCTCTCACTCACACCTAGAGACAATTTAGAGTCACCAATCAGTCTAACCTGCATGTTTTTGGTCTCTGGGAGGAAACTGGAGTACCTGGAGAAAACCCTCGCATGCACAGAGAGAACATGCAAACTCCACCCACAAAGGCCCCTGGCCAGGACATTGAGTATAATGAGGTCTATCAGCCTGTAGTGGCCAAATTAAATTGGGTCAACTCAAAGTTGATAAATTTGTTTCTAAAAGTTTCACTCAAATCTGTCTAGTGGTTGATGAGATATTTTGCTAAAAGACAAACAAACATGAACACACTCACACGTGATTGTCCTCCTTTAATAGCAGTAGAGGCCAAATTGAAATCAAAGTACTGTAATATCTCTTAAGTTCCTGGCAAAAACCAATGCAGACATGTTCTTGTTTTTAGTGTTATATACCATCTTACAACCTAGCTGTTTTTTTGGCTACTTGTTCCTTTTAATTACCATTTTATTTTCACTTGTTTAAAAAACAAATAAATAAATAAAATTCATTTGTACTCATCCTTTATGATTGTCTACTGTTGTCTTTGTTATCCACTGTTGTCATCACTCTTTGTTAAAATCAGGTCTCTCTTGTAAAGGAGTCCCCGAGGCTCAATGGGATTAACCTGTTTAAATAAAGGTTGAATGAAAAAAGTAGCACACAATTAAATTATTTTTAAAAGTGCTCAGGAAAAGCAGTTCAAAAAGAGTACAGGCTCTTTGTTAGTGACCAAGAATTGACATCATGAAAGTTTAGTTGCTGTTGGTCACTCTACACAGCTCTCACACATCTGGACACGAAGGACTCCTATGTTAGAATGTTGTTCATCGACTTCAGCTCGGCATTTAACACCATCATCCCCCAACAGCTCATCCTTAAACTGGACAGTCTGGGGCTGAACACCTCAATGTGTAACTGGCTGCTAGACTTCCTGACCGGGAGACCACAGACAGTACGGATCGGGAGTAACACATCTAGCACCATCACATTGAACACAGGGGCCCCACAAGGATGTGTGCTGAGCCCCCTTCTATTCACCCTGCTAACACACGACTGCACACCATCGTACAGCTCCAACCACTTCATCAAGTTTGCGGACGACACAACAGTGGTGGGTCTCATCAGCAACAACGATGAGACGGACTACAGGAACGAGGTGAGCCGCCTGGCCTTGTGGTGCGGACACAACAATCTCACTCTCAACGTGGAGAAGACAAAGGAGATTGTTGTGGACTTCAGGAAGAGGGATGCCCAACATGCCCCTCTGACCATCAACAGCACCGCAGTGGAGAGAGTAGACAGCACCAAGTTCCTGGGAGTGCACGTCTCAAAGGACCTGTCCTGGAGCAGGAACACTGCAGCACTGGCAAAGAAGGCTCACCAGCGTCTCTACTTTCTCCGCAAGCTGAAAAGGGCTGGAGCTTCAACCCCCATCATGAGCACCTTCTACAGAGGTGCCATAGAAAGTGTCCTGACCAGCTGCATCACTGTGTGGTTTGGTGCATGTACTGCATCCTGCCGCAAGAGCCTCCAGCGCATTGTGAGAGCAGCTGAGAAGATCGTGGGCACCTCCTTGCCCTCACTGCAGGACTTACACAGCAAACGCCTCACTCGGAAAGCCCACTGCATGGCAGGTGATCCCACACACCCACTACACAGCTGCTTCAGACTGCTGCCATCAGGGAGGAGACTGAGGAGTCTCCAGGCTCGAACCAGCAGACTGAGAGACAGCTCTGTTCATCAGGCAGTCAGGATGCTAAACACTCTGCCTGCTCTGCCCCCCCTCCCATTTGAACTGCCTTAACACTAAAACTTTCTCACACATTACCACACAACACAAAGATTTTAACACTGGACTCTGTGTCATCAAACGGGTTATTCACTAAACTCTCGGTCATGTGCTCATACAGTTTGCACTACTTCTCATACTTGCACTAATGTTTGTATTACATCACTGCCTATAGTCATAATACTGTTTACATTCTCTGTTTACATTTATTAATACTGTTTACTTTTATTACTACTGCTTACATTTAATTACTACTGTTTACATTTACAGTACACTACTCTAATATCTACACCACTGCTGATACATATACAGTGTGCTCTGAACGGTCTTATTCAGGGATGCCCAATGTGCCTTACTGCATATGCCACTTTTTGCCTCTATAACAACATCAACTACTACCTCATACATATACTGTGCACATTAACTCATACGCTGCTTTGCCACTTTGCAAATGTCAATGCTAGAAACCTTTAGTTTATTTTAGTTATACTTTTTATACTCTTTTTTTATACTAGTATGCAAAAACTCAGGACAGTATTATGTTCATTAAATGTTTAATGTTTTAGTTTTAGTTTTAGAGTTGGTGTAAATTTTCATACTCTTATACCACTATGCAAAAACTCAGGACAGTGTTAGTTTTACTATTTTATGCTTATGTCTATTATTATATGTTTCAGTGTTTCAATGTTTAGATGTTTACTGTTGCACCGAGGGACTGAGAGAAACGCAATTTCGGTCCTGTGTATGTCCTGTACAGTACATATTGCAGATCTGACAATAAAGTTGACTTTGACTTTGATATATATATATATATATATATATATATATATATATATATATATATATATATATATATATATCATATATATATATATATATATATATATATATATATATATATATATATATATATATATATATATAATATATATATATATATATATATATATAATATATATATATATATATATATATATATATATATATATATATATATATATATATATATATATATATATATATATATATATATATATATATATATATATATATATGTATATATATATATATGTATATATGTATATATATATATATATATATATATATATATATATGTATATTACATCTATATGTTTATGCAAGACACTTAACCCTGAGTTGCTCCCGGTAGGACTGGAAAGCACCTTGCATGGTAGTCTGCCGCCACCGGTTTATGAATGTGTGTAGCATTCAATATATGTGTAGCACTTTGAGATTTTCAGTAATGAAAAGTGCGTTATAAATTGAATTAATTATTATTATTATTATTATCATATGTACATCTATATGTTTATGCATATGTACATCTATATGTTTATGCATATGTACATATATGCATTTACATATACATGTAATAGGCATGTAAATATAACATGTTAAACTGAAATTGTGTGTTTGTGTGTGTGACTGTTTTGTGGTTTCTAAGGACAGTGTTTTGTCAGGACAGTAATGAGCTGTTATCTGAGTGTCTGATTATAGCGTATGGCTGTTCTAACAAACCACTGTCCATTAAAACCACAAAACAGTCACACACACAAACACACACAATTTCAGTTGAACATGTTATATTTACATGTATATGTCTATCTGTACAGTATATGTATATGCATATATACATGTATATGCATATATGTATATACATGTATATATGTATATTTGTGTGTATGTATATGACATAGATATCAATTATATAAATAATGCAGGGGTTGTTAAGAATGACTGCAATAGTATTAATCAGTTTTTAAAGAGTAAAGTTTTCTTTCATTCAGCTAATTTTAATTTTATTTTTGTCCACTCAAAAAGAGGTTTCCTCAACCTACATGTATACGTCTATCTGTACAGTATATGTATATGCATATATACATGTATATGCATATATATACTATTTGAAATAGTGTTTGTGTGTGTGTGTGTGTGAGGGTTTTGTTGTTTATATGGACAGTGGTTTGTTAGGACAATTATGAGCTGTAAACTTTTTGATTGTCTGTATGAGTGTTTTCAGTGGTAAGTTACTGAAATGTGACTTAGAAGGTCCAAATTGTTTACATGGACTTTCTGTTTTTGATGTAGTATGAAGGTTATATTTGTCCTTGAGTACTATACTTTTCGTGTGAACTCATCAATCAGCAAATCATAAGTAAAATTAAGTAGTTTTTTATATGAGGGATATTCTTATAATAAACTAAGGTTTTAAGATTTTAAAGAAGGACTTTATATTCATCACTCAGAAATGAATTCGAAATTACTAACATTTACAAATATAGGTTTATGTTTTGTTGTGATTTTGTTTTGCCTATGTTTTTTAACATACTGAGTTTTATTTTAATTTTAAATATTGCATTTCCTTTATATAGTGTGAGAAGCATATCCTGGTTAATAAAAGTGTGTCATCCTTGGAGAGTTGTGAACAATGCCATGGACCTGTTTCTGCATGCAAGTGGATTGGCTATCAGTGCAAAGGTATATATTATTTTTTTGACACACATACTGTACAATTAAAACTTAGTATAATAGCTGTAATTTTACAATTTTAAATAGATAAATCCCTAAATGATTTATAATACAATAAACCAAACTCTTGTAACTCAATCCTCATGGCCTAATGAGTCAATCCTGTATAAGTTAAGGTTGAATGAATTCAAGTTGTTGCAACTGGTCATACAGTGATCCGTGTCATGTAGTGAATGTTTTGCTTATGTTTGTTCTACCGCCCGGTCGTTTTAAAAAGTACTGCATGCATTACATTTTTTTCAGTTTGTTCTAGAAATTGGCATGGAAGCTGCCTTAAACAAAGTCATGAGAAATTTGAACACATATCAGAGGTGAGCATCTACATACATATTTTTTTTCTATTGCTTTCAGGGGTTTAAGAATTAAAATTGTTTCTCATAATTTCAGGAGAAAGAACGTTTTTATAGTTCTGGGAAGGAGTTCTCATCAGATGAGGAAATGACCAATCTGCTTGATAAGGACTATGTACCAAATTCAGAAACGGATGATGAAGATTCTGATGCAAGCATCCCCATTCAGTGTAGCCAGTCCAAAGTTGGACAGATTCTGGAAAAAGCAGCAATATCTGATCCTAATATGTCAGACACAAGTTTCCCTGTTTTTCCCAGCACGTCAAAATGTTGCTTTCCTCCTGACACAAGTAATATTGGAGAAAGCGCATTTAAAACATCAGGCCAAGCCACTTCTACCACATACTCAAAGGATAAACCAGACAGAAAAGATGAGCTTCTCAAACAGGAATCCTCAAAGCAGATTACATGTCTACCAAACTTCTGTTATATTTGTGGTAAGCCACAAACTAAAATTTCACGCCATTTTCTAACACACCAGACGCATCCTGAAATTATCCAACTGTTTTCCTTTGACAAGAATTCTAACGAGCGCAAAGTTTTATTAGAAAAATTGAGGAACAGAGGAAATAGCAAGCATAACCAAGCGGTTTTACAAGGTGGACAAGGGCCCTTGAAAGTGAAGAGAAAGACAAAAGCTAAGGCCGTAGCTGGAACATTTATTCACTGTATCTACTGTGAAGGAATGTACGTTCGAAAGCAACTATGGAGACATGTCCGTAGATGCCCCTGTAAGCCAGAAAATATGGATATGGATAATCCACCTGGAAGAGCCAAAGTGCTGAGTTTGGCTTTGGCTAAAGAGTCTGCATTCTATCATGAAATCTCAAGTGGAGTTTGTAAGATCATTAAAAGTATGAAACCCGACGATGTTACCTCAGCTGTGAGAAATGACCTGTGTATTATTCAGTTTGCTCAGTCACTCCACAACAGACATGGACAAGACCCCTCAAAATACGACTACATGCGACAAAAGCTTCGTGAAGTTGGCCGTTTGTTGATATGTCTGCGCACAAAATATGCAATACATAACCTAGAGGATGCTGTGAAACCTGCTAACTTCCAGAGAGTTGTGCAAGCAGTAAAGACTGTGTCAGGCTTTGATGAAGAAACACGTTCATACAAAACACCAAGCCTTGCCATAAAACTGGGACATACACTGAACAAAATCTGTAATCTTGTTCATTGCCGAGCACTCGTGGCAGAAGATGAACAACTGATGAAGTCGACAGACGCATTCAAAAAACTGTGCTCATCAAAATGGTCAGAGATGGTGTCTCATAGTGCCCATAGCACTTTAAATCATGCCAAATACAATAAGCCATTGACATTACCATTCACTGAAGATGTTAAGCTTCTGCATCAGCATCTGAATAAATCAGGAGAAAATGCCTTTAACACCTTGAAAGATGAAGCCAGCCCCCAGACTTATGCAGAACTTGCAAAAGTTACACTTGCACAGGTCATTGTGTTCAATCGTAGACGAGCAGGAGAGGTTTCAAAGATGCACCTACGAAGTTTTATGGAGCGTGATACCACCAAGCTCCATGATGATGTTGCCATGGGTTTGTCAACGGTTGAACAGAAGCTCTGCAGCCATTTCACTCGGGTTGAAATCATTGGGAAAAGAGGCCGAAAGGTTGCAGTTTTACTCGCACCAAATGTGGTGGATGCACTGACTTTATTGGCAAGTAAGAGAGAGACATGTGGTGTTTTACAAACAAACTTATTTCTATTTGCAAGACCTAAATCAATGAGTCACTACAGAGGACAGGACAGTCTGCGTGTTCATGCAAGCCAGTGTGGAGCAAAGCACCCAGAGTTCCTCAGGTCAACACAACTACGGAAACATGTAGCCACGCTCTCACAAGTCTTGAACTTAAAAAACAATGAACTTGACCAGGTTGCAGACTTCTTGGGCCATGACATCCGTGTTCACAGGGAATTTTACAGATTACCAGCTCCCACCACACAACTGGCAAAGATATCCAAGCTACTTCTGTCACTGGAAAAAGGACAGCTTTCCAAACTGAAAGGGAAGTCCCTGGATGAAATTGAAATCGAAGGTTTGTTCAAATTTGCTTTCATTTATTCATTATTTTAAGTATCAAAACTTCACAAAGATTAATTTTAACCAATCTTTTACAGGTTGAAAAAAATATGGAAGAACTTTTAATACAAAATACAGAAAGGTACATACCAGATACTGGTAGCATACTGGTTATTTAACCGGTATGTATATTTTGTACCAGACTATTCTATAAAATGACATGTTATCTTGTACTCAATTGGTATGTACCTGGTACCTATGCAACCTGGCTTTATAATGAAATGACTAATTACCTAGTTGCCTGGTATGTACCGAGGTTTTTGTTACAATCAAAAAAATGTGTTCAATAAAAAAACAACTGGACTTTTATTTGTAGCAGAAGACGTTTCGCCCTTCATCCAAAAGGCTTTCTCAATTCTAAGAGCAGACTGTGAGAGTGAAGTTATAAATGCTGAGAGATCCGTCTCTCAGCATTTATAACTTCACTCTGTCTGCTCTTAGAATAAAGGAAGCATTTTGGATGAAGGGCAAAACATCTTCTGCTACAAATAAAAGTCCAGTTGTTTCTTATTGAACACTTTTTATTTTATCATGTCCTGGATGACTGAGAATCTTCAACAGGTCTTTGTTACGTTTGTATATTTATTATACAAACTGGGTTATAAAAACTTTTGGGACAGTAAACAAATTATGAATAAAAACGGAATGCAATGATGTGGAGGTGCCAACTTCTAATAT
>JBBPBX010074410.1:0-17585 GCA_038048925.1 Garcialebias charrua
GTAGAGTGGTGGTGATCTTGATTAGAGCTCGTAGAGTTGTGGTGATCTGGATTAGAGCTCGTAGAGTTGTGGTGATCTGGATTAGAGCTCGTAGAGTTGTGGTGATCTGGATTAGAGCTCGTAGAGTGGTGGTGATCTGGATTAGAGCTCGTAGAGTGGTGGTGATCTGGATTAGAGCTCGTAGAGTTGTGGTGATCTGGATTAGAGCTCGTAGAGTTGTGGTGATCTGGATTAGAGCTCGTAGAGTGGTGGTGATCTGGATTAGAGCTCGTAGAGTTGTGGTGATCTGGATTAGAGCTCATAGAGTTGTGGTGATCTGGATTAGAGCTCGTAGAGTTGTGGTGATCTGGATTAGAGCTCGTAGAGTGGTGGTGATCTGGATTAGAGCTCGTAGAGTGGTGGTGATCTGGATTAGAGCTCGTAGAGTTGTGGTGATCTGGATTAGAGCTCGTAGAGTGGTGGTGATCTGGATTAGAGCTCGTAGAGTGGTGGTGATCTGGATTAGAGCTCGTAGAGTTGTGGTGATCTGGATTAGAGCTCGTAGAGTGGTGGTGATCTGGATTAGAGCTCGTAGAGTGGTGGTGATCTGGATTAGAGCTCGTAGAGTTGTGGTGATCTGGATTAGAGCTCGTAGAGTTGTGGTGATCTGGATTAGAGCTCGTAGAGTGGTGGTGATCTGGATTAGAGCTCGTAGAGTGGTGGTGATCTGGATTAGAGCTCGTAGAGTTGTGGTGATCTGGATTAGAGCTCGTAGAGTTGTGGTGATCTGGATTAGAGCTCGTAGAGTGGTGGTGATCTGGATTAGAGCTCGTAGAGTGGTGGTGATCTGGATTAGAGCTCGTAGAGTTGTGGTGATCTGGATTAGAGCTCGTAGAGTTGTGGTGATCTGGATTAGAGCTCGTAGAGTTGTGGTGATCTGGATTAGAGCTCGTAGAGTTGTGGTGATCTGGATTAGAGCTCGTAGAGTGGTGGTGATCTGGATTAGAGCTCGTAGAGTTGTGGTGATCTGGATTAGAGCTCGTAGAGTGGTGGTGATCTGGATTAGAGCTCGTAGAGTGGTGGTGATCTGGATTAGAGCTCGTAGAGTTGTGGTGATCTGGATTAGAGCTCGTAGAGTTGTGGTGATCTGGATTAGAGCTCGTAGAGTTGTGGTGATCTGGATTAGAGCTCGTAGAGTTGTGGTGATCTGGATTAGAGCTCGTAGAGTGGTGGTGATCTGGATTAGAGCTCGTAGAGTGGTGGTGATCTGGATTAGAGCTCGTAGAGTTGTGGTGATCTGGATTAGAGCTCGTAGAGTGGTGGTGATCTGGATTAGAGCTCGTAGAGTGGTGGTGATCTGGATTAGAGCTCGTAGAGTTGTGGTGATCTGGATTAGAGCTCGTAGAGTTGTGGTGATCTGGATTAGAGCTCGTAGAGTTGTGGTGATCTGGATTAGAGCTCGTAGAGTTGTGGTGATCTGGATTAGAGCTCGTAGAGTTGTGGTGATCTGGATTAGAGCTCGTAGAGTTGTGGTGATCTGGATTAGAGCTCGTAGAGTTGTGGTGATCTGGATTAGAGCTCGTAGAGTTGTGGTGATCTGGATTAGAGCTCGTAGAGTTGTGGTGATCTGGATTAGAGCTCGTAGAGTTGTGGTGATCTGGATTAGAGCTCGTAGAGTTGTGGTGATCTGGATTAGAGCTCGTAGAGTTGTGGTGATCTGGATTAGAGCTCGTAGAGTTGTGGTGATCTGGATTAGAGCTCGTAGAGTTGTGGTGATCTGGATTAGAGCTCGTAGAGTTGTGGTGATCTGGATTAGAGCTCGTAGAGTTGTGGTGATCTGAATTAGAGCTCGTAGAGTTGTGGTGATCTGGATTAGAGCTCGTAGAGTTGTGGTGATCTGGATTAGAGCTCGTAGAGTTGTGGTGATCTGGATTAGAGCTCGTAGAGTTGTGGTGATCTGGATTAGAGCTCGTAGAGTTGTGGTGATCTGGATTAGAGCTCGTAGAGTTGTGGTGATCTGGATTAGAGCTCGTAGAGTTGTGGTGATCTGGATTAGAGCTCGTAGAGTTGTGGTGATCTGGATTAGAGCTCGTAGAGTTGTGGTGATCTGGATTAGAGCTCGTAGAGTTGTGGTGATCTAGTTAGAGCTCGTAGAGTTGTGGTGATCTGGATTAGAGCTCGTAGAGTTGTGGTGATCTGAGTTAGATCTCGTAGAGTTGTGGTGATCTGGATTAGAGCTCGTAGAGTTGTGGTGATCTGGATTAGAGCTCGTAGAGTTGTGGTGATCTGGATTAGAGCTCGTAGAGTTGTGGTGATCTGGATTAGAGCTCGTAGAGTTGTGGTGATCTGGATTAGAGCTCGTAGAGTTGTGGTGATCTGGATTAGAGCTCGTAGAGTTGTGGTGATCTGGATTAGAGCTCGTAGAGTTGTGGTGATCTGGATTAGAGCTCGTAGAGTTGTGGTGATCTGGATTAGAGCTCGTAGAGTTGTGGTGATCTGGATTAGAGCTCGTAGAGTTGTGGTGATCTGGATTAGAGCTCGTAGAGTTGTGGTGATCTGGATTAGAGCTCGTAGAGTTGTGGTGATCTGGATTAGAGCTCGTAGAGTTGTGGTGATCTGGATTAGAGCTCGTAGAGTTGTGGTGATCTGGATTAGAGCTCGTAGAGTTGTGGTGATCTGAGTTAGAGCTCGTAGAGTTGTGGTGATCTGGATTAGAGCTCGTAGAGTTGTGGTGATCTGGATTAGAGCTCGTAGAGTTGTGGTGATCTGGATTAGAGCTCGTAGAGTTGTGGTGATCTGGATTAGAGCTCGTAGAGTTGTGGTGATCTGGATTAGAGCTCGTAGAGTTGTGGTGATCTGGATTAGAGCTCGTAGAGTTGTGGTGATCTGGGTTAGAGCTCGTAGAGTTGTGGTGATCTGAGTTAGAGCTCGTAGAGTTGTGGTGATCTGGATTAGAGCTCGTAGAGTTGTGGTGATCTGGATTAGAGCTCGTAGAGTTGTGGTGATCTGGATTAGATCTCGTAGAGTTGTGGTGATCTGAATTAGATCTCGTAGAGTCGGATCCTTTCAGGCTCTGAATGTGATCCAGTTTCCTTCAACCTGAGGAATCTGTTCATCTGTTTACCTCATAAAACAGAAGCTGCTTCTCTCGGCTTCGTCTCAAACGTCCTGGTTCATGTCTCTGTTTGTGGTTCTTGGTTCTTCTCGGTGGACTGAAGCAGAAATAATCCCCAACATGCAGAGGTCAAAGGTCGTGCGACCGGCTGGAACCAGAGCTCAGATAATCTGCCACTTTGTCGTGTTTAGTTTTTACTACGTGCAGCTGATCGGAGCTGATGGCGTCTGAGAGCTGATCCTTGGCCGGTTTATCTGAGCCGTGCTTCACACGTGGGTGAAGATCCAGTCAGGGACACTTCCTCAGCTGTTCAACCTGGATGAAGATCCTCCTCTTCATCAGCCGTAGATCTCTGGGAGGCTGCAGGTTGACTGTTGCTTTGATCAAATGTTTGATTTGCTGTGTTCTGTTTTGTTCACAGGTGAATGTTGGACGTTTCAGGTTGACCTCCCTGCACCGACGAGGTCATTCAAGACCAGAGCGGATCGCTGCCGTTCTTTAATCTCAGAGAGTTTCATGGAAACACGACAGTTGAAACCTTTTTACTGCTGCCAGCAGAACAAAAGGCACGGCAGCAGAAACACTTTAAATAATTCCTGCATGCTCTCACACCGGTTCATCTTCATCTAGAAATCACTCCTGGTCTGCCTTCTTACATCTCCTCCTACATGTCACGTCGTCAGTGCAGCTACAGCGTGCGCTCTCAGGCCTTCATTACCTGCAGCGTCCCCTCAGTGCACAGTGAACATGGCAAAAAGGACTTTTCTTGCTCTGCTTCTATTTTAAACAACTGATAAGGTGAATAGAAATATATAACCTTTTTTCTATATGGCACCCTGATTTGACTGTTTTTATACGTTGATTTAATAGTTTTTGCTGAATTATTATTGTCTGCACTTTATATGTTGTCTGTCGAAAACAGGTCTCTCTTGAAAATAAGTCCTCTTGACTCAGTGAGACTAACCTGCAGAAATAAAGCTTGAACAAACCACGAATGAGTCCAAAACAACTCGTTCAGAGGTGAAATGTATATCTTTTATTGTAAATATCTCATTAAAAGATGAATGAATCCACAAATGTTCTGGTGAAGGGATTACTTGTATTAATTTTAATAAATGCACTTTGATGAGTTGAATGAGGTTGTTTGTTGACAAATGAGGTTCTTCATCTCACCACAAGGTGGCACCAGCGTTCATCTCTTTACTTTAACTTCACTTGAACTTCTCTTAAAAACAGGAAACAAGCCGCAGAAAGACAAACGAGTCTTAACTCAACATGTGGACTTTTATTTCATTTATAACTATAAAATATTGAATAAAACACAATCCACTTTTATTAACATACCCTCACGTTAAATTGATAATTCATAATTTTGTAGTTTTTTGTTGTAATTTTTAAAAGTTACAGTTTTACTGCTTCAAAATCTTTATCAGCTTTGTTGTGCATCTTAACTTTTACACGTTAACACAGCAGCTGTGATTAGTTCAGGAATGAATCTTTCTGATTATTACTGTTCTGAGGACAGAGCCTCAGCAGGCCACACATTATATTTATCTTAAAGATCAATGATTTATTTAAATAATAGCACAGGTGTTGACTTTTATTTAAATCCAACAATAATGAGATAAAAACGGCGTCAGAATTCTCTCGTTTTAACCGTCGTCTCAACCGAGCTGCACATTTTTGTTTTGATCTCTTTACCGGACGCGGCACTCATTTTTAAACAAACTTTTTGGTTTTGCAAACTTCTCGAGTTTAACGAGGAACCTCGACACACTTTAAAAGTGAAATGTATTTTAAAAAATCTTTGCAAATAAAAAGGAACGGTTCCTGAATCTCCCAGAGAAACAGAGAAAGGTCAAAAGGTCAACAGTTTGGTAAACATGAGGTAGAAGCTGAGCTTGTTGTGGTTTGTTTACATGTTTGTTTGTGGATGACACGGTGGGTCAGTGTGTAACTTGCTGCCCTCAGCGAGCAGGTCGCCGGTTCAAATCCTGGCTGTGGGTGGTTCTGGGTCGAGTCATGGTAGGCTGATGGGGAGCTCTGAATTGTCCCATGAAGGACTGGAGACCTGTCCACGTGTCCCCCTGTCTCTCTCACAGTGACGGCAGGACATGGACACCAGTGGACCGTACAGGACGAAGTTAGTGGTTCTGGTCCGGTGTCCTCAGCGGGCTGAAGAACGGGTGCCACAGAACTTCTTCTGCAGTGATCCGTCTGCTGACGTCGTACTCCAACATGCAGCTGAACAGCTGGAACATCTGCTGCTCCTCAATGCTGCTTGTCCTCATGTACGTCTGAAAACAACAGAACATCTGTCTGCTGCTGAACATCTGTCTGCTGCTGAACATCTGTCTGCTGAACATCTGTCTGTTGAACATCTGTCTGTTGAACATCTTTCTGCTGCTGAACATCTGTCTGCTGCTGAACATCTGTCTGTTGAACATCTGCCTGCTGCTGAACATCTGTCTGTTGAACGTCTGTCTGCTGCTGAACATCTGTCTGTTGAACGTCTGTCTGCTGCTGAACATCTGTCTGCTGCTGAACATCTGTCTGTTGAACATCTGTCTGCTGCTGAACATCTGTCTGCTGCTGAACACCTGTCTGTTGAACAGCTGCTGCTCCTCAATGCTGCTTGTCCTCATGTACGTCTGAAAACAACAGAACATCTGTCTGCTGCTGAACATCTGTCTGCTGCTGAACATTTGTCTGTTGAACATCTGTCTGCTGCTGAACATCTGTCTGTTGAACGTCTGTCTGCTGCTGAACATCTGTCTGCTGCTGAACATCTGTCTGTCTGCTGAACATCTGTCTGCTGCTGAACATCTATCTGCTGCTGAACATCTGTCTGCTGCTGAACATCTGTCTGCTGCTGAACATCTGTCTGTCTGCTGAACATCTGTCTGCTGCTGAACATCTGTCTGTCTGCTGAACATCTGTCTGCTGCTGAACATCTGTCTGCTGCTGAACATCTGTCTGCTGCTGAACATCTGTCTGTCTGCTGAACATCTGTCTGTCTGCTGAACATCTGTCTGCTGCTGAACATCTGTCTGCTGCTGAACATCTGTCTGCTGCTGAACATCTGTCTGTCTGCTGAACATCTGTCTGCTGCTGAACATCTGTCTGTCTGCTGAACATCTGTCTGCTGCTGAACATCTGTCTGCTGCTGAACATCTGTCTGCTGCTGAACATCTGTCTGTCTGCTGAACATCTGTCTGCTGCTGAACATCTGTCTGCTGCTGAACATCTGTCTGCTGCTGAACATCTGTCTGCTGCTGAACATCTGTCTGCTGCTGAACATCTGTCTGCTGCTGAACATCTGTCTGCTGCTGAACATCTGTCTGCTGCTGAACATCTGTCTGTCTGCTGAACATCTGTCTGCTGCTGAACATCTGTCTGCTGCTGAACATCTGTCTGCTGCTGAACATCTGTCTGTCTGCTGAACATCTGTCTGTCTGCTGAACATCTGTCGTCTGCTGAACATCTGTCTGCTGATGAACATCTGTCTGCTGCTGAACATCTGTCTGCTGCTGAACATCTGTCTGCTGAACATCTGTCTGATGCTGAACATCTGTCTGCTGCTGAACATCTGTCTGCTGCTGAACATCTGTCTGTCTGCTGAACATCTGTCTGCTGCTGAACATCTGTCTGCTGCTGAACATCTGTCTGCTGCTGAACATCTGTCTGTCTGCTGAACATCTGTCTGTCTGCTGAACATCTGTCTGCTGCTGAACATCTGTCTGCTGCTGAACATCTGTCTGCTGCTGAACATCTGTCTGCTGCTGAACATCTGTCTCTGCTGAACATCTGTCTGTCTGCTGAACATCTGTCTGTCTGCTGAACATCTGTCTGCTGCTGAACATCTGTCTGCTGCTGAACATCTGTCTGTCTGCTGAACATCTGTCTGTCTGCTGAACATCTGTCTGCTGCTGAACATCTGTCTGCTGCTGAACATCTGTCTGCTGCTGAACATCTGTCTGCTGCTGAACATCTGTCTGCTGCTGAACATCTGTCTGCTGCTGAACATCTGTCTGCTGCTGAACATCTGTCTGTTTAATGTCTGTCTGTCTGCTGAACATCTGTCTGCAGCTGAACATCTGTCTGCTGCTGAACATCTGTCTGTTGAACATCTGTCTGCTGCTGAACATCTGTCTGTTGAACATCTGTCTGTTGGTGAACATCTGTCTGCTGAACATCTGTCTGCTACTGAACATCTGTCTGTTGCTGAACATCTGTCTGCTGCTGAACATCTGTCTGCTGAACATCTGTCTGCTGCTGAACATCTGTCTGTTGCTGAACATCTGTCTGCTGCTGAACATCTGTCTGTTGAACATCTGTCTGCTGCTGAACATCTGTCTGCTGAACATCTGTCTGCTGCTGAACATCTGTCTGCTGAACATCTGTCTGCTGCTGAACATCTGTCTGCTGAACATCTGTCTGCTGCTGAACATCTGTTTGCTGCTGAACATCTGTTTGCTGCTGAACATCTGTCTGTTGAACATCTGTCTGTTGAACATCTGTCTGCTGAACATCTGTCTGCTGCTGAACATCTGTCTGCTGTTGAACATCTGTCTGTTGAACATCTGTCTGCTGAACATCTGTCTGCTGAACATCTGTCTGCTGCTGAACATCTGTCTGCTGCTGAACATCTGTCTGTTGAATATCTGTCTGCTGAACATCTGTCTGCTGTTGAACATCTGTCTGCTGCTGAACATCTGTCTGTTGAACATCTGTCTGCTGCTGAACATCTGTCTGCTGAACATCTGTCTGCTGCTGAACATCTGTCTGTTGAACATCTGTCTGCTGAACATCTGTCTGCTGCTGAACATCTGTCTGCTGTTGAACATCTGTCTGCTGCTGAACATCTGTCTGTTGAACATCTGTCTGCTGCTGAACATCTGTCTGTTGAACATCTGTCTGCTGCTGAACATCTGTCTGTTGAACATCTGTCTGCTGAACATCTGTCTGCTGCTGAACATCTGTCTGCTGTGAACATCTGTCTGCTGAACATCTGTCTGCTGCTGAACATCTGTCTGCTGTTGAACATCTGTCTGCTGCTGAACATCTGTCTGTTGAACATCTGTCTGCTGTTGAACATCTGTCTGTTGAACATCTGTCTGCTGCTGAACATCTGTCTGTTGAACATCTGTCTGCTGAACATCTGTCTGCTGCTGAACATCTGTCTGCTGTTGAACATCTGTCTGCTGAACATCTGTCTGCTGAACATAATAATAATAATAATAATTTGTCACATTTGTCATCTGTGTATGTTTCCCATACTTCACAGACGAAATTGGTCTTCTGCCTTTAACCCAACCACCACCAGGTGGTGCAACGAGCAGCGTAGTCGCGCTCGGGGAGCTGGAGAATTAGATGTGCACTCATAGACACCCCAAGATGTGTAGTGGCCGGGGCGCGAACCCGCGTCCTTCGGGTCCCAAGTCAAAAGCCCTGCCACTACACCATCTTGGCAACATCTGTCTGCTGCTGAACATCTGTCTGCTGCTGAACATCTGTCTGCTGCTGAACATCTGTCTGCTGCTGAACATCTGTCTGTTGAACATCTGTCTGTGATTAGAAGAGTTGGCTCCACCTTTTCTCACAAACTGATTCTGTCTGCTCGTTCACTTTAACAACAGAAACAGTTGTGGACCAGAACCGGGCCTGCTGTGTTGAGGAGACGAAGTTTCTTCAGTACCTTCAGAGGCCGACAGTGTTCTTTGATGAGATGATCCGAGGAGCTCAGCTCGGCCTGGTTCAGGCGCTGCTCGTTCACCAGATGTTGGTTCCTGAACCCAAACATCACTCTCTTCAACACAGCACACACATCAAAGACAACGGCTGGACGTCACCGCAGTGGACCGGCTCACCTGCTCTGTTTCAGCAGACTGGGGGGAATCGGACCCAGAACCTTCTCCATCATGGCCAGATGTTCTCTGCTGTCGTGACTCTGAAAGATCAAAGCACGCTGATGATAGCTCCTTGTGTTGCTTGCACACATGTGTTTGTTTGTTTGTTTGTTTGTTTGTTTGTTTACTGGAAAGAGAGGCCGTCCGAGGTAGAACTCCATCAGGACGCAGCCCAGACTCCAGACGTCACAGGACCGTTCCCAGCCCAGACCTGAACCAGCACACAGAGGACACACCTGTTGACCCTCAGCTGAAATGATAAAAACATGTGTGTGTGTGTGTGTGTGTGTGTGTGTATGTGTGTGTGTAGAGAGAGAGAGAGAGAGAGAGAGAGAGAGAGAGAGAGAGAGAGAGAGAGAGAGAGCGTACCCAGAATGACCTCTGGGGCCCGGTAGGGTCTTGTTGACACCAGGGTCTCGTGGTGTTCGTGGTCGAAGGTGGCGCTGCCAAAGTCCACCATCTTCACGTCCAAACTACTCGGACTCATCTATCCACAGAACAAATGGAGTTAATGCTCCGAACACCCCGGTTCTTCTCGACCGTCTCGGTGAGCGTGTTTACCGTCTCGTGGTTCTCCGTGTGGCGGTGCGAGTGGACGAACAGGATGTTCTCTGGCTTCAGGTCCGTGTGCGTCAGTTTGTTACGGTGCAGGACTGCAACACAAAAAACCTGCCGTTTGTTTCTGATCTAAACTTATGGTCGTGTTTAATCAATGTGTTCCCCCCAGACTCATCAGGTCAGGGGTCAGAGGTCAGGGGTCAGGGGTTAGAGCTCAAAGGCCAGGAGTCAGAGGTTAGAGGTCAGAGGCCAGAAGTCAGGGGTCAGAAATTAGAGGTCAGGAGACAGAGACCAGGAGTCATCGGTCAGAGGTTAGGGATCAGAGGTCAGGGGTCAGGAGCCAGGGGTTAGAGGACCAGGAGTCAAGGGTCAGAGGTCAAAGACCATAAGTCAGGGGTTAGAGGTCAGAGGTTAGGGATCAGAGGTCAGAGATCAGGAGCCAGGGGTTAGAGGACCAGGAGTCAAGGGTCAGAGGTCAAAGACCAGAAGTCAGGGGTTAGAGGTCAGAGGCCAGAAGTCAGGGGTCAGAAGTTAGAGGTCAGGAGACAGAAACCAGGAGTCAGAGGTTAGGGATCAGAGGTCAGGAGTCAAGGGTTAGAGGTCAAAGGCCAGGAGTCAGAGGTTAAAGGACAAAGACCAGGAGTCAGGGGTTAGAGGTCATAGGCCAGGAGTCAGCGGTCAGAAGTTAGAGGTCAGGAGACAGAGGTCAGAGGTCAGGAGACAGAGCCCAAGAGACAGCGGTCAGAGGTTAGGGATCAGAGGTTATATGTCAGAGTTCAGAAGTCAAGGGTCAGAGGTTAGAGGTAGGGAGAAGGCCAGGAGTCAGAGGCCAGGAGTCAGGGGTCAGAAGTTAGAGGTCAGGAGACAGAGCCCAAAAGTCAGCGGTCAGAGGTTAGGGATCAGAGGTTGGGGTCAGAGATCAGGAGTAAGGGGTTAGAGGTCAAAGGACAAGAGTCAGGCTTCAGAGGTCAAAGACCAGGAGTCAGGGGTTAGAGGTCAGATGCCAGGAGTCAGCGGTCAGAGGTTAGGGATCAGAGGTTGGGGTCAGAGATCAGGAGTAAGGGGTTAGAGGTCAAAGGACAGGAGTCAGGCTTCAGAGGTCAAAGACCAGGAGTCAGGCTTCAGAGGTCAAAGACCAAGAGTCAGGGGTTAGAGGTCAGAGGCCAGGAGTCAGAGGTCAGAAGTTAGAGGTCAGGAGACAGCGGTCAGAGATTAGGGATCAGAGGTCAGGAGTCAGGGGTTAGAGGTAAAAGACAAGGAGTCAGAGGTTGAAGGTCAAAGACCAGGAGTCAGGGGTTAGACGTCAGAGGTCAGAAGTTAGAGGTCAGGAGACAGAGGTCATGAGTCAGCGGTCAGAGGTTAGGGGTCCGAGGCCAGGAGTCAGGGGTTAGAGGCAGGAGCAGAGGTCAGGCGTCATAGATCACAGGTCAGTGGATAATGGCCAGAGGCCAGAAGTGAGGGTTCAGAGGTTATATGTCAGAGTTCAGAAGTCAAGGGTCAGAGGCCAGGAAGGTCAAGAATCATAGGTCAGGGGCCAGGAGTCAGGGGCCAGAAGTCAGGGGTCAGAGGTTACAGGTCAGAGTTCAGTAGTCAAGAGTCAGAGGCCAGGAGTCAGAGGTCAGGGGTCACGGTATGACTGACAGCTGACAGCTCTGAAGATCTGGAAGGCCATGAGTCTGATCTGTGACCCGCTGAACGGCAGGAAGTGGTTCTGCTGCAGGAACTCGAAGGTGCTGAGTCCGAGCAGCTCCATCACGATGCAGATGTGGCCTTCATGCTGGAACCAGTCCAACATCTGGACACAGGCGCTGGCAGCAGACAGGAAGTGACCCGGTTAAACAGGCTGCAGGTGCACTTCTTATTTTAGGATTCTTCATCACTCACAATGTGTGGTCATCGTCCAGGCTGTTGATCTCCTGCAGGACTGAGATCTCACATCGAGCAGCTTCACAGCAGCTGTCCAACTTCTTCACGATCTTCACCGCCACGCGCTTGTCTCTGCACACAAACAAACAAACAAACAAACAAACACAAAGAGAAAACTTTGAGGGCTCAACTGGTCGTTACACAGAATGGAAGTGAAAGTTCCTCGATGGGAAATGTTTCAGGCGCTCACGTTTGTATGTCGACACACTCCACCACCTTCCCATAAGCTCCACCTCCAAGCGTGGCGACCACCTGATCTGAGGACAGAGTTACCTGGGTCAGCAAACCTCAACCTCTAGTGGAGACATTTCCAGAAGGATTTTATCAAACCATTAATTTGGATGAATTTCAGTTAGTTCTGCTCTCAGCTCGTCTGACTATCTGTTTCTCCAAATTTAAACACTTGTTTGTTGACAGATTTATTTATTTATTTATTTATTTGTTAAATTTGAACTGGTCGTAGTGTTTGTCAGCTTTGCTCAGATGTTTCAAAGCCACAGCAGAGTTGAGGCAATAGTTCTGGTACATCTCTGTTTCAGAACGAGGCCGATGTGATACTTCAGGTGTCCGTCTTCATCATCTTCACCAGCCTCTCCCCGAGGACTCATCTTCAGTCGGTCGTCAGCCTGTTTGGTTTGGAGGGCTGAGCCTTCAGACCGCTGCAGAAAGGAGGAGACGAGGAGAACAGCTGAAGATGACGCCAGAGGACTCAGTTCAAACATCAGAACTCAACAGAATCTACTCACAGCTTTGACCCACAACCAGGTGAGTTCTGCTAAAACGTTCTATTGTTTTATTGAAATAAAATGAAAACAAATCATGTCCACTGAGGATAAACTTAGTTTAAGTTTAAATCAGAGCTGTGACTGTTTAAACCCGGGGTGTCCAGACTTTTTCATCATGGAGCTCCTTTTAAAATGACCAAGTTCAAATAATATCTCAGCTACAGTCCCAAATATCAAACAAGTTGAAAAGGAGGCTCCGTGGATGCATTCCCGTCTTCCTGCCAGCTGTGCTCAAGTGCCTGACCACTGAGATCTTGGAACTGGCAGGAAACATGGCTCGTGACACCTGCAGCTGGCTGTCTGCAGCGATGAGGAGCTCTGCGGGCTGCTGGGAGGAGCAACCATCGCTCTGGGAGGAGTTTTGCCCGGCATTCAGGCGGTCCTGCAACCTGGGGCAACCAGAGGCCAGCTGAGTCTGGGTGGACGGATTGGACAGCATCTGCGGCCAGTTTCTTTGGATCCGCTGTGGGGGGGACCTTTACAAGAGATACTTCCTACAGCCATCAGATTAGCAGAATAGCATCTCTGAATGAAACAAGGTTAACAAGTTACAACAACAATTTCCCTTTGGGATTAATAAAGTATTTTTGAATTGAATTGAAGTCAACATGATCTACCTGCTATAAGGCCCTGTTTACACAGAACAACCTCTGGAAACTTTAGTATATTTTCAATGTTTAAAAAATGAGCCAGTTTACATGAAAACGCTGTAGTTTCCATGTCGGTCAGGTTGCCAGATAAGAAATTATGAACTATAGTACTTTGGCTTTACAATGATAGTATTTTGACCTAAACTGTCATATGTGCTTGTTATGTACCCTGGGGGTGAGACAGTTTTAAAACATTATTGTTTTGTTTACCGTATTCTCCGGTGTATAATACGCACTTTTATTGCTCATTTGAATATCCTGCGTATTATACACCGAAGCGTATTATCTATGGATTTTTTCCCATATTTTTAGACCCATTTTTAGCTCTGATTCGCCGTTTTTCATTTTGGCCAAAAATGGTGCAGTACCAGTTTCAGCCGCTAAGGGCGCTAATGCGCCCTGTAGTCTGTTTACCTGCAGACTGTACCTGGAGGCGCATCCTGTTATTCGTGTATTCTATAAAACCCATCACCCCCTGCCAAATCACTGAGAGAGAGCAGGAGAAATCAACAACTACACATTCGAGAACAAAGAGAGAAAATGCAGCCAAAAAGAAATTCGTATACTGCAGAATTTAAGCTGCAGTTTTATTTTAATTAAATTCAGCTGTACATTACAAATTAAGTCATCTAGAGACTTCTTTTAATTTTTGTTCAAATGTCATCAAATGAATAACCTTGTGTTACTTGTATAAGCATTATTGAATCCAATGTTTGATAGTCATAGACTGTTTAATTCAAACTGTTTAAATTCATGCTGAATAGCAAATGTTATTCCAAAATGTTATTCATGAAGGATTTCTCTTCTCAAACCTGCAGTGAAGATTCAGTGACACTGTTTATCTCATTTTAGTTTGAGCTCAGGACAATCTCCTCAGAAGAGACTTTTGTTTTTGTCCTAATTAATAATCAGATGAATAATATCTGTTTTTGCTATTATCATTAACATAGGTCCCATATGTGATGCTTTAATGACGTTGTTTTAACCAAACCAACAGGTTAACAGTGTTGTGTGTAGTGTTAAGATCAGTTTTTATCATAAAATGCTGACATCTGAAACTAACACTTTATCTTTCTGACAATTTGTAATGTTTGATTCAAATTAAAAGTAATAAAAGTATTACTGTCCCTTCAGGAATAACTCCCAAAAAGTTCATTACTGAGAGCGATCAGAGAAGTGTTTCTGAGGTCACGGTTGTATCACTACAGTTTCAATGGGTTTGGCGCCATCTAGTGGCCATAAAAAAGACTGTCACGGCAGTGCGTATTATACACCGAAGCGTATTATCTACGTTTTTTTCTGATTTATTTCCAAAAATGTGACAAAGCGTATTCTACACCGGAGCGTATTATACACCGACGAATACGGTAGGTTGGCTGTAGTCTGCTAAAAGCAACAACAGCCTGTTGCAACACTTTTTTTACTCAGCTTGTCCTAATCAGGCTTGATTAGACAGAGCTGCTGCCAAACTGCAGATCATGCCTATAAAACTTTAGGCTATGGTTTGAGGAGTGTGGAGGTTTGAGATTGCCAGCTGAGGTTGGTGGATGCAAGCAGGGGCTTGTTGGAACAACTTGAGATCCTTTTGAAGGTAAATCCAGTTTGATTAGGGTAGCTGTAGTGCTGCCTGTGTGTGTGTGTTCAGGAGTGTTCTCCACCCACCTTGACCACCATGTGGTGAGTACTCCAGAAGGGAGTTGTGTTTTGAGCTAAGACTCATTAGTTCTGGTGCTGTCTCTCAGTACATGTGGAGCAAGGATTGCTCATGTGGCAGCTCTGGTGCAAACTAGAGCTTTGTTTGTAGGTGAACTGGTGAGCTCATGAGGACTCTGGTTTAACCCAGAGTGTGTGTGGGTGTGCACTGAAGCTCTAGTGGGGTTTAGTTTGAAGCTTATAGAGCTGGTTTTTTTGTGTCTGTCTATAGGACAGCTGAGGTTAACAGTGAGGGACTGTTACCTTTTTTCCTTTTTTTTAATTTGCCCTTTTATGACCTAGTGAGTGTTGGTAGTCCTGTTTCCGCTTTTTGTTTGTGTAGAGGGACTTTTTGTGAGGTAGATCATCGCCCGGGGGAATTCGGCGGCCCTGTTTAGGGCTGGGTTTGCTTGGGCGGCGTTATTTTCATTTTGGCCAGACTCACCGGTCCACCATTCTGTTGAACTTTTTTTGTTTACCGGTAGTTTTCTTTTGTTGGACGCTGATCCAGGAGAAGACGCTCCGGGCCTGGTGGAAGAATCCAGGGAGGACCTCGCCAGTCTGGAGTAGCTTAATTTTAGTTCAATAATGTTTTGTTTAATTCTTTTCTGTGTTCCAATGTCCACTTTATATGTTTTGGTCCCATAGGTCGTAACATATAAAATGGCCGCTTGTCCGGGATATGAATGAACGAGCTAGTTTGATTTGCTGAGATTCAGTTTAGTGGAGTTTGTTGAAAACACAGTGTTTGTGATATGCAGTTTCACATATAGTCTTGAGCTATGTTTTTGTGTGTTCTGTGCAGTGCACAGCTGATGCACCTATGGTGCTTGGTTGGATGATCAGTTCTGCTGTACACATTTATTGGGGGCTTGTCAAAAACGTGAACTTTAAAGGAGAAATGAAAAGTGTTTTTAAGCTAATAGTAGTCTAATGAAAAGCATAAAATAAGCTTGTTGAGAAATTTTCACAAGTCAAAAATGTCATCCTAACTCAAATTTAGACTTTGCAAAGTGAAAAAATTCTCATCTGGTGTTTTTGACCCCCCTCCTCCTGCCTGCTCTCCGTCCCCTGAATATGACGTAGGCCAGGGGTCACCAACCTTTTAGAAACTGAGAGCTACTTTGTGGGTACAGAGTCATACAAAGGGCACCAGTTTGATAAACTCTTCGGAAATAACAAACCGTAAATTGAAAAAAATGTATAGTAAACATATTTTTTGGATGCAGCAAAAAAAATCTATTTTTTTAAAGAATCAAGATTCTTAGTCCTGGCGATTCAGAATCTATTCTAAAAGCCCCAAAATTCGATTTTAAAACTTTTTTTAAATTTTATATTGTATTTTTACCGCTCCTGTGCATTCGGCCGCTGTAGAATTTTGGCCGTGTAGGGCCACCGTAGTTAGTTAGCCAGGCAGCCTGCTAGCAAGGAGGGAGACAGCATGTTTCAACTTGCTCCTTCATCTTTAAAAATCATTTTAGATCCTACTACTGTATGTTCTGGGGAAGACAGAGCTTAACAAGACATTGGTAACTGTTTCAGGACATTTTCAACACCCCCACTTCCACGTTAGCATACGGCGCTAGCATGCTAACGTTAGCATACGGCGCTAGCATGCTAACGTTAGCATGCGGCGGCTAACGCACGGCTATTCGTATTTCCAGGATAGAAATGCCCATTAATGCACTAAATCACCAAACTGTTTTTGACAAACTAAAGTGATATCCTTCAGATTCAAAAAAGTCTTCTGCTTCCATTTTAAATGACAGACAGGAGGACAGTAATGATGGGTTTATAGCTTCAGTGTTATTGTAAGATAGCAAAGGAGGTCTTAATTGTGTCATAAAAGTGCATCCAGAAAATTACTACAGAAATCACTGTACTTCGGCATGTAGCAGGAAAAATGTAAAAAAACTATTTCTTTAAGAGATAAGAGATAAGAGATAAGAGATTTTTTATTAACATTGCACCAGTAAACCAATACAACGTGATCATGTAAACACAGTCATCCAAGGTCAGAGAATGTTAAGCTGCAGCAATTCAAAACACGCATGTTCAAAACACGCATGTTCGTCAGCGCGGCCATCTCTCATCCATCATGGATGAAGAGCAAAACAGATATGGAAAAAGGAAAAGCACAGTAGGTATCATTTGTGATATTCAAAAAAAGAATTTATCAAAGATTGCCTGAGGACACTCCATGATAAAGTCTCAAAAACTCTATCAGCGAAAGCACAGTCACACGAGACATTGTTGCAGTTTTGACGACAGGCAAGGAGATATATAGTCTGTGAGTAACTTCAAAGAACACAGTTCAGCAGTTGTTCAGCTGGGCGTCATCCGAGCCACACACAGAGATCTCTGGGGGGGGGGGGGTCAGCAAGGGCACTTCAGCTCTACGCTCCAGGAGAAAGTTTCCAAACAGGCCTCTTTTCAAGGACGTGTGCAGAAACCAGATTAGATAGTCTTTTTGTTTATTCCAATTCAGACCACAGTGTTCTTTTTCACTGCAGCCTGACTTGAAAAAAGCATACTAAGTATGTTTATATGTGTTGTTTACTATATGAAATTCTTGTTGTATCGATTTTTTCAGATTTGATTACATTTCTCCTTTAAAATTTTGTCACCTCATGTTGGTTGAGGACTTGACTTCAGCAGTTGGAAGCTGGCTGAAGCTTCTCTTTGGTGCTGATTGCACTGAGTGCTGTCAGCTGTATGTGCTGTTGCTTGTGGTACGTTCAGGTGCAGTAGGACATTTGTGTTTTGGTTCACTGTGGTCTGTGTGCAAGACGTTTGGAGATGGATTTTCAGGAGTGTCTTAGGAAGCTTAAAGCTAAGCTTGAAAGGTGAGCTGCGCTTAGTAGACAGGAGATCTTGGATCAATTGAGGGAGAAAAAGCTTATTCTGGAAAAGGAGCGAGCTGCTTTAAAAGAAAAACAAGAGCGTGAACTATTGTTTAAAAAAAAAGAAG
>JBBPBX010074412.1:0-17585 GCA_038048925.1 Garcialebias charrua
GGATAAGCAATACAGTATCTCAGCTCACCGGTTTTAGTGATAGCATGTGCCCTGTTCGCATTTTCATTGTAGTGTCGTCCAGCTAGCTCAAGTCTATATACAAAAAAAGTAAAAAAAATTACTTTTGCATAGACTTTTTCACAAGGTTATCCTACTCCAATGTTATTACATTTACCTTCACAGCATTCCTTGGAAAGAGAACACCACATTCTTGGGTGCAAATTTCAAAAGTAAACTATGGAAAGCCTCGATTGATGATGTGTGGTACTGTGGGCTCATCTTCTGTACGTCTTTCATGAGATGTGGAGCCAACAACACAGCCGTTAGCTTCTCACATGCTGCTGTGCCTAAAATAAAAGATAATTTTAATTATTTAAGAAATTTGACAGAGTTATACTATTGTAGGACAACATTTAAAAATTTTATTCTCTTACCACAAGCATGAACAACTTGAATGTTGCACAAACTAAAAGCTAAAGTTCAATCTATCTAGACACATCTAATTAATATATTACATACATATAAACATATACCGGTAGTACTTACTTGGTTTTAGCCACTCCCTTGCCTGCTCTCCAACTAGAGGCTTGTGTAAGCACTGAGGGAAGAGTGCGCTGTCGTGGGTGTGGACATTCTGGATGTGGTTAGCGACTGAAGTCCACTTTGCCACAGCCTCTTCTCCACATGCAGACGTAGATACAGACCAGTAGAGGTGATTCACTACACTCTTCCTCCACTTGCCCACCTCTTGAAATCCTCTGATCTTAGCCATAGCATCAATTTTTTTGCCAACTCCTGGAAATATTAGAAAAATAAAATTTAATGAAAATGACAGAATGTATAATCACACATCACTGTCCTAAAATACTTGTACTTGCCTTTCCCCATATGCCATGGATCAAAGAAGTGTTTGATGTCCTTTTTTTCCTCTCTCAAATACTTCTGGACCCTGGTATGTCTGTCAGTGACAATAGACTCCACTTTCAGACCTCTTTGCTCCAGCACTGACAGACTTCTTTTAAATCCCTCCTTCTCCATTCGCACACTGTTTCCAACTTCATTGCTCTGTAAAAAAAATGTTTTTTTAAATAATGTATACTAAATATGAAGTGATACACTGTAGATGTTTTTCTTACTTGAACAAGTTGGATGTCTATAATGCAATTAGCAGCAAGATCCATCATGGTGTAACCTCCATATTTTGCACAGTGCCCTGGAAGTATTTGATTCAATGTTTAGGTTTTTTACATGATATCCTCTACACAAAGTGTAAAAGGTTAATAGGAGTACCAGTAAGAAATAAAACCTGAAAATACCTGGTGAATCAGCTCTCATGTCACCACCAAGTGTCAAAGACCCACGAGCCCTGGCCTCGTTGATGCACTTATCCTGCTCCAGCTTCCACTGCCAAAACACTGTGGGGATAAGGAGGTTTCTTTGATGTTTGTGGAAGCACGTCTCAGAGATTCCCTGGATGTTGAATGCATCAGGGACCTAAAAGAACAACAAAGTTTTTATCACCTTACAAACTAACATAATTGAGACACATTACTGTACTGTTTTCTCACCTTATTGATTTGTCGAAACGAGGACCCTGTGAAAAGTACAGCTGCACAGAGCTGAAGGTTGCCTGCTGGGATGTTTTTAACCAATGGCTGACTGGACCACTCATTGGTGTGTTCACATCTACTGCACTGTTGTTTCACTTTTACAAGTGTTCCAATTGTAGTTTTTTCAACTACACAGCTGTGTGTACAGACAGGACACCTCCAGAAAAGCTCAAGCAGCTGTTCTTCGAAAACAATGTATTTTTTTGCTTTGTGGGCCGGGAGGGGGACTTCATTTATGGAACTATGTAGCAATAAAGACAAAATAAAAATTTTAAAACTACAGCTAAACTATAAATAAATTATGTTACTAATTGTTTAACTTACATTGAACGGTGTACAGTAATGTCACTTCCATCCAGATGGTAAGAGGAATCATCAGCCGGGATCTCTATTCTCTTTCTTTTTAATGGTGTAGAACTTGCACGTGGACACTCTGGGAATGGCATCTCCGTGAAGGACCCAGTATCACATGACACACTCCTGCCTGTGGGTCATGTTTGTGTTGCTTTTAAAAAAATAAGCAATTTAAAAATTAAGTCTCTACTTACACATTCATAATAAAATTCTCATTTAATTAAATAACAAATTACATACAAATAATTTAAATATGATGTTCAAAAATTGAAGCATACTGCATCCAGACATTTCCAATAAAACATCTACCGGTACTTTACAGTTTGTGAAGGTACACATCAAAATAAATTTATAACATACAAAATATGGTTTTGTTTCTTATAGCGTTTCAGCTGGGTCCTACATTCATAAGTTATGTTTAGCTATCATAAACACTTTATAAACTTAGAATTGTACATTTTTTAAGTAATAAAAACATGAGTCAGCTACAGTATAATTTTAAATTATGGTAAACGCAGAAATAACAAAATATTCCATACAACCCAAGGAAATAAAATTGTGTAGTAATTTGGTCCATTACTGCAGTGTTTATGAATGTTGGTCCTACGTGAATACTTTAATTGTAGAAAATTCATGTTGGTGAAGATTCTCAGTCGTCCAGGACATGATAAAATCTAAAAAGGCGTTCAATACACGCCTTTTTTAAAATTCATGTTGTTTATTTGAAATTAGCTGTATTGGACTGGGACTTTTTAACCAAATTATTAAGAATAATTGGGCTATAAAGACGTGTAGTACAGGAAAGTTTATAATCTAAAAAAATGTAAAAATATTTCACCTTTGCTTCTCCTAGGAGACTTCACGTTGGCCTGAACAACGACAGATTTGATGATTACAGGTTCAGTCTGACATCCCATTTCTCGTGTTTGTTTGGGCTGTAAACAAGAAAAATAAACATTTATTATTAAAGCTAAGTATGGTCCATATAAGTACATATAATAATCATTTCGACAAAGCAACGCAGCAGCACCCGCACAAAACACAACAAACGTGTCCTACACATATACTACTCACATGATCCATTATTGAATAAATAGGTGTCAAATAGTACTCACCTCTAAACGGATTGTATCCTGATGGTGTATGGGTGGGTGGACATGAGTACGAAGAGCTACTGTGGGAACAGCGTCGCTCTTCAATTTTAGCATCTTTATAAGGCCCACGTCATACTCCCACTTGTTAGCGAAGTTATCAGGAGCGAAATGGAGGTTGCAAACTCCGATTCTGGGCGGGAGTGTGCCGTCTGCTTTTTCCAGAGCAAGAAACCACTGGCGCCTAATCGCCAAATTCTCTGGAAACATATGTATTCCACTCACACTCCTACACCCCTCTACGACACATCTACGAGTAGGTCCCATCCTATCACACTAAGAACTATCCTACGGCTAAAGCTAAATGCTATACACTAAGGCTAACCTATTCTAATACTTTTAACTGACACTAAATATAAATACTATAATAAACGGTACAACTAAATAATATAAACTACCTAAATCACAAGACGAAGCTAATAATAAATATACTGCTAATCTGAAGTAAATGTCGATGCTCACAATGCTAATGCTAGATTGCTATGCTAGGCTACTATCGCTAACCAACTCCCGCGATCTTCAGGGGAGTGGCTATGCCTGAACTACTTTTATACCCACGCAATGTTCAGGGGAGTGGCTATGAGTGAACTACTTTTATACCCACACAAAACAGGATGTGACGAAATTGTGCGAAAATTAATGACTGTGCGAATCGTAAACTAATGAGAAAATCAGGGTGCAATACCACAGTTCAACCCATAGGACTACGAATACTCGTTTTTAGACCAAATATTGCCGATTTTAATTAATACGAACAATTTCATGAAAATTAACACAGAAATAGTGCTCTGAAACATTTTAAACACATTCTAGGGAGTTTATCAGCTAAAAAAAGTTAAATTTGGGATTTGTTTCACTTTAAAGAAGCTAAATCAATGCCAATATTTAAAAGAATTGTCAAGGTTAAATTGTTTAAAAATATATATATCTGAAGTGAGTTTAAATAGTAATTTATGTGATTTGGGAAATTAATGAGTTGTTCATTTCTTTTTTGTATTTAACCCTAGCAGGTCTGAGGTCTAAATGTCCGTTTTGGTATAATTTTGAATTTACCCTTATATTTCCATCATAAAAACTTTTTACCTTGCCTTGTTTGGTATCATTTTTTTCAGCACAACCTCAGCTTCATGATTCTACAGTCTTTGTTTCATTTTGACAAAATGCATTATCACATTGGAGCAAAACTAACATAAAAAAATGAAATCCGTGTTAGTAAAATATTCATATGTTTACTATGAAATTCACAAAAATATTTAACAAACCATTTTGATAGCCTAAAATGAAAATTTCATTGGTATACTTTAAGAACTTGTGTACAAACTTAGTAAACAACAAATTAGTATACATATTTTTACATCATAAAGTGGGCAATTTCCCATGCGTTTTTTAACCACTATTTACACTATGTGTCAAAACAAGTATCTCATCACAAATTCTCTGTTTTTCCCCTTTCATTCTGACAAACACACCACAAACCTACTACAAAACTCTGCACACACACTAATGCACACTAATACATCCAAAAAACAAATAAAACAGCTAAAGACTGACCTGTAAACAGTGCTTGTGTGTGCGTCTGTGTGTGTGCACGTGCACTTGTGTGTGTTGAAGTAACATTGTCCTTAATGTTCATGTGTTTCAGTGGTTCCTGTCTATGTTTGGTGCTGATTAAAAGAAGTTCTTCAAGACTGAAGGCCTGATGTGGACCAGCAGGACCCCGAGCCTCGTATCATAGAGTGGAAGAGAAGAACCTTGGACCAGTCTGGTGGAAGACCAACTCAATATGGAGGAGACCAATATGAGGATTTTTGTCACTGCAGTTCCTTTAAAGAGTGAGGAGGATAAAAACAAACTGACCAGGAACCCAGATTTAAAGTTTCACAAAGACACTTTCAGCTCTTCAAAGATTGACATTAATGAGGACGATGAAGAGGATGGTGAAATGACCAATCCTGACTCTCCTAAAGAACTCATCAGACTCTGAATCAGAACATGAAGACAGTATGAAAGACTGGAAGGAAAGCAGGGCTCCTGAATCAGAGGTAATAACTGTCAACAAATCTTTGAGCTGCTCTGAGTGTGGTAAGCAGTATGTCAGTAACCAGACTCTTCAAAGACACATGACAAGTCATTCAGGAGTGAAGTCTTCAAGATGTCTGCTTAATAAGAAATGTGTTGGAAAGAAGAAAAATGTAGAGTCATGCAGGAAAGTCCAGGCAAGGCCAAAATCAATAAGCTGTGATGACTGTGGTAAAAGATTTACTTTCAAATCACATTTAAACAGACACATGAGAGTCCACACAGGAGACAAACCTTTTCCTTGTGAACTTTGTGGACAAAGATTTAGTCAGAAGGCAAGTTTAAATTCACACATGAGAGTCCACACAGGAGAAAAACCGTTTCCTTGTCAACTTTGTGGACAAAGATTTAGTCAGAAGACAAGTTTAAACTCACACATGAGAGTTCACACAGGAGAAAAACCGTTTCCTTGTGGACTTTGTGGCCAAAGATTTAGTCAGAAAACACATTTAAACGGTCACATGAGAGTCCACACTGGAGACAAACCATTTCCTTGTGAACTTTGTGAACAAAGATTTAGTCATAAGATGAATTTAAACTCTCACATGAGAGTCCACACAGGAGACAAACCATTTCCTTGTGAACTTTGTGAACAAAGCTTTAGTCATAAAAGAAGTTTAAATAGTCACATGAGAGTCCACACAGGAGATAAACCATTTCCTTGTTATCTTTGTGGACAAAGATTTAGTCAGAAAACAAATGTAAACCGTCACATGAGAGTCCACACAGGAGACAAACAATTTCCTTGTGAACTTTGTGAACAAAGATTTAGTCGGAAGACGAATTTAAACAAACACATGACAATCCACACAGGAGAAAAACCGTTTCCTTGTGAACTTTGTGGCCAAAGCTTTAGTTGGAAGATAAGCTTAAACACACACATGAGAGTCCACACAGGAGAAAAACCATTTCCTTGTGAACTTTGTGGACAAAGCTTTAGTCAGAAGTACAGTTTAAACAAACACATGACAATCCACACAGGAGAAAAACCATTTCCTTGTGAACTTTGTGGACAAAGACTTAGTCAGAAGATAAGTTTAAACAGACACATGAGCGTCCACACAGAAGGGAAAACTTTCTGACTGAAAATATTAAAATAACTTATAGGCCATGAGATGCAACTGGTATCTTAACACTAGGGATGCACCGATAAATCGGCCGGCCGATCGATCGGCTCCGATTTCCTTAATTTGGGGAGATCGGTGATCGGCCGATCTTTAAATGAGAAGCCGATTTTATCTACCGATTTTATCTGCCTCAGCAAAGGTTGGAAAATCCTGAAAATTTAGGGTGCATTTTGACCTTTTAACACCTGAAAATCGATATCGGCCAAAATCGGAATCGGCAGGTCAGACTTTCTAAAAATCGGTAATCGGTGATCGGCCAGAAAATTGAAATCGGTGCACCCCTACTTAACACCCAATTACAATTTGTTTGGATTTTGTAAAATATATTCTGTGACTATTTCCAACAAGTTCCCAAACCATGATTTGCTCCTAGTTTCTTAAGAATACTTTAAAAACAAACTAATTAAACCTTAGATCATAATTTGGACTATAGATCCATCCATCCATTTTCTTCCGCTTATCCGGGTTCGGGTCGCGGGGGTAGCAGCCTAAGTAAGGAGGCCCAGACTTCCCTCTCCCAGGCCAGCCGAGAAACATAATCCCTCCAGCGTGTCCTGGGTCTTCCTCTGGGACTCCTCCCGGTGGGACATGCCCGGAACACCTCACCAGGGAGGCGTCCAGGAGGCATCCTAACCAGATGCCCGAGCCACCTCAACTGGCTCCTCTCGATGTGGAGAAGCAGCGGCTCTACTCCGAGTCCCTCCCGGATGACCGAGCTTCTCACCCTATCTCTAAGGGAGAGTCCAGACACCCTGCGGAGAAAACTCATTTCAGCCGCTTGTATCCGAGATCTTGTTCTTTCGGTCATAACCCAGAGCTCATGACCATAGATGAGGGTGGGAACGTAGATCGATCGGTAAATTGAGAGCTTTGCCTTTTGACTCAGCTCTCTCTTCACCACGACAGACCAGTACAGCGCCCGCTTCACTGCGGACGCTGCACCTATCCGCCTATCGATCTCACGCTCCAGTTTTCCCTCATTCGTGAACAAGATCCCGAGATACTTAAACTCCTCCACTAGGGGCAGGACCTCCTCCCCAACCCGGAGAGGGCATGCTACCCTTTTCCGGCTCAAGACCATGGCCTCTGATTTGGAGGAACTGATCCTTATCCCGACCGTATCACACTCGGCTGCAAATCGCTCCAGTGAAAGCTGTAGATCACGATCTGATGAAGCCAATATCACCACATCATCTGCAAAAAACAGAGCTGCGATTCTTAGGTCACCAAAACAGATCCCTTCAACACATTGGCTGCGCCTAGAAATTCTGTCCAAAAAAGTTATGAACAGAATCGGTGACAAAGGGCAACCTTGGCGGAGTCCAACTCTCACCGGAAACGAGCCTGACTTACTGCCGGCAATGCGGACCAAGCTCTGACACCGGTCGTACAGGGACCTAACAGCCCGTATCAAAGGGCCTGGTACCCCATACTCCCGGAGTACCCCCCACAGAACCCCCCGAGGGACGCGGTCGAATGCCTTCTCCAAGTCCACAAAGCACATGTAAACTGGTTGGGCAAACTCCCACGCACCCTCCAGGACCCTGCTGAGGGTGTAGAGCTGGTCCAGTGTTCCACGACCAGCACGAAAACCACACTGCTCCTCCTGAATCCGAGGTTCGACTATCCGACGGACCCTCCTCTCCAGAACCCCTGAATAGACCTTACCAGGGAGGCTTAAGAGTGTGATCCCCCTATAGTTGGAACACACCCTACGGTCCCCCTTTTTGAATAGGGGAACCACCACCCCAGTCTGCCAATCCAAGGGAACTGCCCCCGATGTCCACGCGATATTGCAGAGTCGCGTAAGCCAACACAACCCCACAACATCCAGAGCCCTAAGGAACTCAGGACGAATCTCATCCACCCCTGGAGCCTTGCCACCGCGGAGCTTTTTAACCACCTCGGCGACCTCAGCACCAGAGATTGGAGAGCCCGACCCAAAGTCCCCAGGCTCCGCTTCCTCAGTGGAAGACGTGCCAGTAGGATTGAGGAGGTCTTCGAAGTATTCTGCCCACCAACTCACAACATCCCGAGTTGAGGTCAGCAGCACGCCACCCCCACTATAAATGGTGTTCGCCGCATACCTTCATATCTTCAGGGGAGTGGCTATGCGTGAACTACTTTTATACCCACGCAATCTTCAGGGGAGTGGCTATGAGTGAACTACTTTTATACCCACACAAAACAGGATGTGATGAAATTGTGCGAAAATTAATGACTGCGAATCGTAAACTAATGAGAAAATCAGGGTGCAATACCACAGTTCAACCCATAGGACTACGAATACTCGTTTTTAGACCAAATATTGCCGATTTTAATTAATACGAACAATTTCATGAAAATTAACACAGAAATAGTGCTCTGAAACATTTTAAACACATTCTAGGGAGTTTATCAGCTAAAAAAAGTTAAATTTGGGATTTGTTTCACTTTAAAGAAGCTAAATCAATGCCAATATTTAAAAGAATTGTCAAGGTTAAATTGTTTAAAAATATATATATCTGAAGTGAGTTTAAATAGTAATTTATGTGATTTGGGAAATTAATGAGTTGTTCATTTCTTCTTTTTTGTATTTAACCCTAGCAGGTCTGAGGTCTAAATGTCCGTTTTGGTATAATTTAGAATTTACCCTTATATTTCCATCATAAAAACTTTTTACCTTGCCTTGTTTGGTATCATTTTTTCAGCACAACCTCAGCTTCATGATTCTACAGTCTTTGTTTCATTTTGACAAGATGCATTATCACATTGGAGCAAAACTAACATAAAAAAATGAAATCCGTGTTAGTAAAATATTCATATGTTTACTATGAAATTCACAAAAATATTTAACAAACCATTTTGATAGCCTAAAATGAAAATTTCATTGGTATACTTTAAGAACTTGTGTACAAACTTAGTAAACAACAAATTAGTATACATATTTTTACATCATAAAGTGGGCAATTTCCCATGCGTTTTTTAACCACTATTTACACTATGTGTCAAAACAAGTATCTCATCACAAATTCTCTGTTTTTCCCCTTTCATTCTGACAAACACACCACAAACCTACTATAAAACTCTGCACACACACTAATGCACACTAATACATCAAAAAACCAAATAAAACAGCTAAAGACTGACCTGTAAACAGTGCTTGTGTGTGCGTCTGTGTGTGTGCACGTGCACTTGTGTGTGTTGACGTAACATTGTCCTTAATGTTCATGTGTTTCAGTGGTTCCTGTCTATGTTTGGTGCTGATTAAAAGAAGTTCTTCAAGACTGAAGGCCTGATGTGGACCAGCAGGACCCCGAGCCTCTTATCATAGAGTGGAAGATAAGACCCTTGGACCAGTCTGGTGGAAGACCAACTCAATATGGAGGAGACCAATATGAGGATTTTTGTAAGAGTGAGGAGGATAAAAACAAACTGACCAGGAACCCAGATTTAAAGTTTCACAAAGACACTTTCAGCTCTTCAAAGATTTACCTTAATGAGGACGATGAAGAGGATGGTGAAATGACCAATCCTGACTCTCTCCTAAAGAACTCATCAGACTCTGAATCAGAACATGAAGACAGTATGAAAGACTGGAAGGAGAGCAGGGCTCCTGAATCAGAGGTAAAAACTGTCAACAAATCTTTGAGCTGCTCTGAGTGTGGTAAGCAGTATGTCAGTAACCAGACTCTTCAAAGACACATGACAAGTCATTCAGGAGTGAAGTCTTCAAGATGTCTGCTTAATAAGAAATGTGTTGGAAAGAAGAAAAATGTAGAGTCATGCAGGAAAGTCCAGGCAAGGCCAAAATCAATAAGCTGTGATGACTGTGGTAAAAGATTTACTTTCAAATCACATTTAAACAGACACATGAGAGTCCACACAGGAGACAAACCTTTTCCTTGTGAACTTTGTGGACAAAGATTTAGTCAGAAGACACAATTAGACTCACACATGAGAGTCCACACAGGAGAAAAACCGTTTCCTTGTCAACTTTGTGGAAAAAGATTTAGTCATAAAACACATTTAAACTTACACAAGAGAATCCACACAGGAGACAAACCGCTTCCTTGTGAACTTTGTGGCCAAAGATTTAGTCAGAAAACACATTTAAACTGTCACATGAGAGTTCACACAGGAGAAAAACCGTTTCCTTGTGAACTTTGTGGACAAAGATTTAGTCAGAAGACAAGTTTAAACTCACACATGAGAGTTCACACAGGAGAAAAACCGTTTCCTTGTGGACTTTGTGGCCAAAGATTTAGTCAGAAAACACATTTAAACGGTCACATGAGAGTCCACACTGGAGACAAACCATTTCCTTGTGAACTTTGTGGACAAAGATTTAGTCAGAAAACACATTTAAACTGTCACATGAGAGTCCACACAGGAGACAAACCATTTCCTTGTGAACTTTGTGAACAAAGATTCAGTCATAAGAGTAATTTAAACTCTCACATGAGAGTCCACACAGGAGACAAACCATTTCCTTGTTATCTTTGTGGACAAAGATTTAGTCAGAAAACAAATTTAAACCGTCACATGAGAGTCCACACAGGAGACAAACAATTTCCTTGTGAACTTTGTGAACAAAGATTTAGTCGGAAGATGAATTTAAACAAACACATGACAATCCACACTGGAGAAAAACCATTTCCTTGTGAACTTTGTGGACAAAGCTTTAGTCGGAAGTACAGTTTAAACAAACACATGACAATCCACACAGGAGAAAAACAGTTTCCTTGTGAACTTTGTGGACAAAGACTTAGTCAGAAGATAAGTTTAAACAGACACACGAGAGTCCACACAGGAGAAAAATCATTTCCTTGTGAACTTTGTGAACAAAGATTTAGTCAAAAGACAAACTTAAACACACACATGAGCGTCCACACAGAAGGGAAAACTTTCTGACTGAAAATATTAAAATAACTTATAGGCCATGAGATGCAACTGGTATCTTAACACCCAATTACAATTTGTTTGGATTTTGTAAAATATATTCTGTGACTATTTCCAACAAGTTCCCAAACCATGATTTGCTCCTAGTTTCTTAAGAATACTTTAAAAACAAACTAATTAAACCTTAGATCATAATTTGGACTATAGATCCATCCATCCATTTTCTTCCGCTTATCTGGGTTTGGGTCGCGGGGGTAGCAGCCTAAGTAGGGAGGCCCAGACTTCCCTCTCCCCAGCCACTTGGAGCAGCTCCTCAGGGGGAATCCCAAGGCGTTCCCAGGCCAGCCGAGAAACATAGTCCCTCCAGCGTGTCCTGGGTCTTCCTCTGGGTCTCCTCCCGGTGGGACATGCCCGGAACACCTCACCAGGGAGGCGTCCAGGAGGCATCCTAACCAGATGCCCGAGCCACCTCAACTGGCTCCTCTCGATGTGGAGAAGCAGCGGCTCTACTCCGAGTCCCTCCCGGATGACTGAGCTTCTCACCCTATCTCTAAGGGAGAGTCCAGACACCCTGCGGAGAAAACTCATTTCAGCCGCTTGTATCCGAGATCTTGTTCTTTCGGTCATAACCCAGAGCTCATGACCATAGATGAGGGTGGGAATGTAGATCGATCGGTAAATTGAGAGCTTTGCCTTTTGACTCAGCTCTCTCTTCACCACGACAGACCAGTACAGCGCACGCTTCACTGCGGAAGCTGCACCTATCCGCCTATCGATCTCACACTCCAGTTTTCCCTCATTCGTGAACAAGATCCCGAGATACTTAAACTCCTCCACTAGGGGCAGGACCTCCTCTCCAACCCGGAGAGGGCATGCTACCCTTTTCCGGCTCAAGACCATGGCCTCTGATTTGGAGGAACTGATCCTTATCCCGACCGTATCACACTCGGCTGCAAATCGCTCCAGTGAAAGCTGTAGATCACGATCTGATGAAGCCAATATCACCACATCATCTGCAAAAAACAGAGCTGCGATTCTTAGGTCACCAAAACAGATCCCTCAACACATTGGCTGCGCCTAGAAATTCTGTCCATAAAAGTTATGAACAGAATCGGTGACAAAGGGCAACCTTGGCGGAGTCCAACTCTCACCGGAAACGAGCCTGACTTACTGCCGGCAATGCGGACCAAGCTCTGACACCGGTCGTACAGGGACCTAACAGCCCTTATCAAAGGGCCTGGTACCCCATACTCCCGGAGTACCCCCCACAGAACCCCCCGAGGGACGCGGTCAAATGCCTTCTCCAAGTCCACAAAGCACATGTAAACTGGTTGGGCAAACTCCCACGCACCCTCCAGGACCCTGTTGAGGGTGTAGAGCTGGTCCAGTGTTCCACGACCAGCACGAAAACCACACTGCTCCTCCTGAATCCGAGGTTCGACTATCCGACGGACCCTCCTCTCCAGAACCCCTGAATAGACCTTACCAGGGAGGCTTAAGAGTGTGATCCCCCTATAGTTGGAACACACCCTACGGTCCCCTTTTTTGAATAGGGCCCCCGATGTCCACATGATATTGCAGAGTCGCGTAAGCCAACACAACCCCACAACATCCAGAGCCCTAAGGAACTCTGGACGAATCTCATCCACCCCTTGAGCCTTGCCACCGCGGAGCTTTTTAACCACCTCGGCGACCTAAGCACCAGAGATTGGAGAGCCCGACCCAAAGTCCCCAGGCTCCGCTTCCTCAGTGGAAGACGTGCCAGTAGGATTGAGGAGGTCTTCGAAGTATTCCGCCCACCGACTCACAACATCCCGAGTTGAGGTCAACAGCACGCCATCCCCACCATAAATGGTGTTGGTCGCGTACCGCTTCCCCCCCTGAGACGCCGGATGGTGGACCAGAATCGCCTCAAAGCCGTACGGATGTACGTATAGATGTTGGTTCTAAAATACTGGTTCAGTGGTTTTGCAATAAGTGGACAGAACAACCCATCTGTTACAGGTCCCGAGTGTCAGGACTGCTGCAGCAGTGATGACACACAATCTGAAGGATGATAAAATAGAGCACCTGTGAACGAAGCGGACGCGGGCACATTTTGGCTGCCGCTGCTCCTCGTACTTTTTGCTCTTTGAAGCCTTTTTTATTACTTTCTGCTGTTTTTTTTCACCGAGCCTTGTTGGACATTTCTACCTTTCTCGTTTGCAGAGTGCGACAGGCCTAGGCCTGTGTACAGCACCTGTACGAGCTGACGCGGACATTTCTACCTTTCTTTCAACCTTTCTACCTTTCTTGAACAGAGTGCGGCAGGCCTCGGCCTGCGTACAGCACCTGTTCGTGCCGACGCGGACATTTCTTTGAACCTTTCTACCTTTCTGTGATTAAGTTTTGTGTTTTAGTTAGTTAGTTTTAGAGCACCTGTCTTTTCTGACTGCGTTGTGGGTCTGCAAACATGATAAGTTGCCGGTCAAAGCAGATGACCGCTTGTCCTGAGCCTAGGGTCTGCTAGAGGTTTCTTCCTTCTAAAAGGGAGTTTTTCCTCTCCACTGACGCCACTGTGCTTGCTCAGGATGGGAGTCCATGGCAAAGCCAAGATTTGACTTGTTTGCTGGATTCATTAGATAGAGTTTCCTAACCGAAATTTCACTAGTAGGAGCTGCTAGCTCCCGCTAGCTTCAACACGAATTTAGCTTCGAGAACCACGTAGCTGCACTTATTGTTTGCTTACCTGCTGCCTCTCTCAACTTCCTGTGTCCTTTGGACTGTTCTGGACTCTCTCCTGTACTCCTTCAAGGTAATGCTCGTTCGAGTTACATCTCTCTGCTTCTTGTATATCTTTTTCGGAGCCGTGGGCCTGCTGCTAGCGGCTAGCTCTGTGCTAGCCTCCACCGGCTCGTGGATGTTGACGTACTCCGCTTCGCAGTTGTTTGAACTTAACAACTGCTCCATTCCTCTTTCTATTTCCACCATCAAACAACTGGGACTTCTGCGTAGACCTCGTTACATCCATAGAAGCTCTCGAAAGAAAACCGTTTATTCTCAAGCGAACTCGGATTCGATTAGTACTGTCTGGGCTGAAAGACGTGTCGCACCTCGGTGTCGTCATCAGAACGCTGCGTCTGTAGGCCCTTGTAGTCCACTGCGCACGAAGTGGCGAGGAAAACATGGAGTGGACTTCAGTCTGCTTAAACCGGTTCAAAAAGCTCCTATTCCAACTAGTATTAAATTAGAACTTTTCAATGTGCAGTCACTATCCAACAAGTCATGTTTAATTCATGATCACATTCTGGAGAAGAACTTGGACCTCATGTGTCTTACAGAGACGTGGCACCAACCAGAGGTGTTCAGTTCTCTGAATGAGGCGTGTCCCTCTGGATACAGTTATCTGCAGAGAGCCCGCAGCACTGGCCGCGGTGGTGGTCTGGCAGTAATTTATCGCAGTAATTTAAAATTGTCTCATCTGTCTTCTCAGGACTTTTCTTCTTTTGAATGTCTGGCTTTCAGCTTCAAAGCCCCACTCCTGATGAATGTTATATTAATTTATAGACCTCCCAAACCGCATGTTTCATTTAACTCAGAGATGCATGACCTCCTCACTTTTTTCTGCACCTCCCCTGTGAAGACCATTTTTCTTGGCGACTTAAATATCCACGTGGACAATTCTTCTTCACCTCTGGCAACAGATTTTAAGTCTCTTTTGGACTCTCTTAATCTCACTCAACATGTTGACGCCCCTACGCACAGCAGGGGGCATACTCTGGATTTGGTGATTACAGACACTGTACTCATCAATAACTTATCTGTATATGACCTGGGTGTCTCAGACCACAGGGTCATCTCCCTGGAAGTGCCTTCATCTTCGCCTGCTTCAAACCCAAAACGACCCATCCAGTTCCGCGACCTTAAAAACATTTCCCTTGATGTTCTGTCTGCAGATCTTCACACCCTGACCGCTGTCAATCATCCTTCTGCAGATGACTCTGTGGATTACTACAACCAATCTCTTCGGGAGCTCCTGGACCTACACGCCCCCTTGAAGACAAGACTGGTGTCTTTCTCGCGTTCAGCCCCTTGGTACACTGATGAGCTGCGCAAGATGAAGGCAACTGGCCGTGCTATTGAGAGACGTGTAAAATCATCTGGTCTCTCTGTGCATAAGCAGGCATATAAAGAACATCAGAAAGCGTACGCCTATTCTCTTAAAGAAGCACGCTCCAAATATTATTCTAACATCATCAACACCTGCCCTGGAAACTCTAAACAGCTCTTCTCCACAATAACTCGTCTGCTTAATCCCATTAAACAAACTCTTGAGGACTCTGCTCAAAAATGCGACCTGTTTCTCTCATCTTTTAAAACCAAAGTTGACACTATCAGATCTCAGCTCCACAACCTCCCCGTTCTCAGTGTGCCACCTACCCGTCTGCATTCTGGGACCCTAAACAGCTTTGACGAAGTTGTTCAGAGTGAGGTGGAGGCCATCATCAAGAAAATGAAGCCTTCATCCTGCGCCCTGGATCCTTTCCCCTCGTCTCTCATAAAAACCAATCACTCTGCAATAGGCCCACTAATCACTCAAATAATAAATCAGTCTCTACAATCTGGTCATGTTCCACTGCCTCTAAAAACCGCCATCATTAGGCCTCTTCTGAAAAAATCTAATTTGGATCCCGACATTTTTTCTAATTACCGCCCAATTTCACACCTCCCTTTTCTGTCTAAAGTGCTGGAAAAAGCTGTTGCTGCTCAGCTGCAGGACCACCTACAACAACACTCCCTGTATGAGAAGTTCCAGTCTGGATTCAGGGCAGCTCACAGTACAGAGACTGCATTGCTAAGAGTTACCAATGATGTCCTCTTGGCTGCTGACACTGGCTCTCCCTCCATCCTTGTCCTCCTTGACCTCACTGCAGCCTTCGACACTGTGGACCATAGTATCCTCCTCCACCGTCTTCATGTGGAGGTCGGTCTCTGCGACACCGTCCTGGACTGGTTCAAATCTTTCCTCACCAATAGGCTGGAATGTGTCAGTCTTGGCAACGCCACGTCCCAGACAGTCTGTGTCTCCTGTGGTGTCCCTCAGGGGTCGGTTCTGGGGCCCCTGCTGTTTTCCCTTTACATGCTGCCTTTAGGTCAAATTATTAATCAGTTCAACATTTCTTTTCACTGTTATGCCGACGATACACAGCTTTACATCAGGACTGGAGCATCCTCATCTTCCAACTTGTCATCTCCATCTTCACTCACTGCCCTCTCTGCCTGCCTGGAGGCAATTAGGGCATGGATGAATCAGAACTTTCTTCAATTAAACTGCTCCAAGACTGAGGCCATACTGATTGGCACCCCTCACCAGGTACAAACATCTCCTATAACAACACTTTCCTTTTCTGGACAAGACATCACCCTCTCCACCTCTGTTACTAATCTTGGAATAAAAATGGACTCCAATCTTACATTTGAAAATCACATTAAGCTTCTGTTTAAAACTTGCTTCTTCCATCTTCGAAACATCTCCAGACTTCGCCCATCCCTAACTTTTTCCGATGCTGAGAAGCTCGTCCATGCTTTTGTCTCCTCCAGGCTCGACTACTGCAACTCCCTGTTTATTGGAATCCCTGGCAAAAACCTTCAGAAACTTCAATATATTCAAAACAGTGCAGCAAGGATCTTGTTGAGAGTTCGTAAATTTGAACATATTACGCCCATTCTCCATAACCTTCATTGGCTTCCTGTCGCCTACAGAATTCAGTACAAAACTGCTCTCATTACACATCAATGCTTACATGGAGCTTCACCAGATTATCTGAAGGATATTCTTATTCCATACTCATCCACCCGGTCGCTGCGGTCACAGAACAGTAATCTCCTTCACATTCCGAGAACCAAATTAAGGACCATGGGAGACCGGGCTTTCAGTGTGGCTGCCCCCCGCCTGTGGAACTCTCTTCCTGACTGTCTGAGAGCCCCACAGTCTGTGGTTGACTTTAAGAGCGGCTTGAAGACCTTTCTTTTCAACCGAGCATACTCTACCTCCTCATGATTCTACTTTTGATCTTAGTTGATACTGTTATTGATTTTACTTGTTTTATTACTTGTTTTATTGACATTTAAACATCTAATTTGGATCCCGACATTTTTTCTAATTACCGCCCAATTTCACACCTCCCTTTTCTGTCTAAAGTGCTGGAAAAAGCTGTTGCTGCTCAGTTGCAGGACCACCTACAACAACACTCCCTGTATGAGAAGTTCCAGTCTGGATTCAGGGCAGCTCACAGTACAGAGACTGCATTGCTGAGGGTTACCAATGATGTCCTCTTGGCTGCTGACACTGGCTCTCCCTCCATCCTTGTCCTCCTTGACCTCACTGCAGCCTTCGACACTGT
>JBBPBX010074413.1:0-17584 GCA_038048925.1 Garcialebias charrua
TATATACAGGTATTCCCCGATTTACGAGCGAGATCCGTCACAAGGGGGCGCTCGTAAACCGGAAATCTCGTAATTTGGAACGGCCGCCATTGCTCTCGTAAACCCGGAAGTCCGCTCGTAAATTTCGCCAGCGCACCTAAAAACACTCTATTTTCATCTATAAACTACTTTTGAGTGCATAAAAATGATCGGAAACGTGTGTTTATATGCTTAACTTGCTAACTGTAGTGAAAAAACACATGAAAACTCAGTATTTTTTTCGTTTTTTCCAAAAATTCGCAACCCGGAAGTCCGCTCGTAAATTTCGCCAGCGCACCTAAAAACACTCTATTTTCATCTAAAAACTACTTTTGAGTGCATAAAAATGATCGGAAACGTGTGTTTATATGCTTAACTTGCTAACTGTAGTGGAAAAACACATGAAAACTCAGTATTTTTTTCGTTTTTTCCAAAAATTCGCAACCCGGAAGTCCGCTCGTAAATTTCGCCAGCGCACCTAAAAACACTCTATTTTCATCTAAAAACTACTTTTGAGTGCATAAAAATGATCGGAAACGTGTGTTTATATGCTTAACTTGCTAACTGAAGTGAAAAAACACATGAAAACTCGGTATTTTTTTCGTTTTTTCCAAAAATGTGCAGCTCGTAAGTCTGGGACCTCGCAGATCAGAGCGCTCGTAATTCGGGGACTACCTGTACACTTTAGACATTCATTCATAAACATCTTCATAAAAGTCACATATAGGGAAGGAGTGAGCACATGGTTATGGGTGGCGGGATGACATCACTCTCGCCCCCATTCCTGTGCTCACTCAACATTATGCATTTAGACAATAAGGGCCTGGGTTAGAGTTGGAGTGGAGGGGAAACTGGTATAATGCCAGCCTTTGCTCCTTCTCTTTCCCTTTTAATTACACTTTAGAACAACACTCACCAACAGTACATTTGGGGACGGGGGTGTGTGTGTCGGGGTCTTGATTTGTTAATTTCGATTTTATTTATTTATGTATTTATTTATATATATATATTATTTATTTATTTTTCTCTTACCCCCCCTGGTTGCCTGGCGGACATTCTGGGGATGGGCTGTCAGGGGTTGTGCTGGGGTGTGGGGGGGTTCGGGGCCTGCGGATTCGCCGTGGGCGGGGCTGGCAGTGCGCTCCCCCTGGGGCTGCTTGGACTCGAGTGTCCTGTCCTGTCGGCAGGGCGCGGGATGGGCCGGATCTTGGATATCTGCTACTCTCCACCCCAGAATGAATGGGCCTACCTCCTGGGTTTGGATGTGGGCTGCCCCATGCAGGGAGCAGGTACATGTCTTGGACCTAGGGGGTATAGAGTGTGCATCGGGATTATGAATGGAACATGTCGTTATTGTTTGTCTTGTGTGACTGAGGGTGAGGATGAGGGTGGGTCTGAATGAGTATATCTGTGTATGAATGTTTAAGTGTCAGGCTGGGTTTTGGACTACCCCCTCTCTGATACTTCCGAGGCTACTCAGTGTCGCGCTCCTGCCACATGGCCCCCCCTGGTAGGTGTTCCCTTGCCTGCGGGCGTGCTTGGGGCCCTCACTATCTGGGGTTGGGCGCTTGGGCGTTTGTCGGCTCGGCCTGGTGGCTGCCTGGTGGGGCTCGTGCCCTCTGGTCCGGTCGGGTCTGGGCCCGAGGGGTGGGCGTCCCCGGTGCCCGAGCCTCGGTGACCGGCCCTGGGGCTACGTCGGCGCGGCGGGCTCCGGCGGGGGCCTGTGAATTTGTCGCGGGCGACACCGGGGGGTCATTGTATGTGGTCGCTGGTAGGGGTTCGTCCAGTTCTTCCCCTTGGTAGGATCTGGGGAGTGGGCTAGTGGCTCGTCCTGTTCGGGCAGTCCTGGGGACTCTGGGCTCGGGGTCCTTCCTGGGGTCTTGGGCTTTGATCGCTCCTTCGTCTGCCTCGGGCTTTGGGGGGACGGATCTCTGATGCTTCACAGTCGCTACTAAATGTTCTATTGGAGGAACCTTATACACTTATGCATGCTCACAACCACACACAAATGGATGCAGGGATGTATATATATATATATATATGCAGATATGTAGATGGGTATATAAATGAATATAAAAGTATATGTATGTATACTACTGTATATATATATCTGTAGATATGTAGATGGGTATATATATAAATGAATATAAAAGTATATGTATGTATACTACTGTATATATATAGTTGTAGATATGGGTATGTGTATTTATAGAATTCTACTGCAAGCTCATGAATATTATTAGTCTTTATGCATGTATGTTCCATTGTTGTGTTCTGTCATGTGCTTTGCAGGATTGTGGACGGAGGTTGGGTGTGTTTGCCTTGTGCTCTTTTGGTTGATAATTGTTGATTTGTTGCCTTACTTTCTCTTTTCTTTCTTTCTCTCTTAAAAAAAAAAAATATATATATATATATATATATATATATATATATATATATATATATATATTGGAGTGAGAGGATGGCTAAAAGGTGTGAAGGGAGGCCATCTATAAATGGAAGAAAAAAAAAACTGCTTGAACCAACTCAATGTGTCTATAAAATGTTCTAAATGTGTTGACAATGGCATAGGTCATGTATCATTTGACACACGTTTAAGTGGGTATGCTGAAATTCCCAAGTTTTTATAAGGGGTATACTCTGATATCCACATACCGGTACCCGCGTATCTAGACTACACCACTGGCCTGAAAGCTACAATGAAGCATAGAGGAGATTGTTAATGGGTTAGAGGCTGCATTTCTTAAAATAAAATACAAGCATATGTTCATCCATCATGTAGGGACACCTTAAATAATTCTCAACTAAAGTAATTAAAAACAATCATCATCTCAAAGAAGAAATAGAAGTCACTGATGTGATGACCCACCAGAGCCCTGATCGCAGCATCATTGAGGTGGGATCACGTGAAGAGACTCAATGACATGGGCCACCCACAGAATGCCTGGGATTAGTTCTCCAACAGGTCTACAACAAACATATTGATTCCCTTTAAAAATTGCACAAGTAGAAGAACTGATGTTGCTTAGTAGCCGAGACGTGATCACACCAAATATTGTTTTTGACTCAGATTTCTCATCTGTTCATTCCCTTTACATTAAAAGATACAACTATGTTTGCACATAAAATAAATGGTGTAGTAATACACTATGTGTCAAGTCATAACCCAGTGTGAAACCGTGCATGCAGACAAAGTGACTCTGGGTGGAAAAAGGTGCACTTTAATCACATCGTTACAGCCCCTTATCCACAGGTCCAACTTGGACCCGCTTTAACCTGCTCAGGCTGGGTCCGTGTTTTTTCCACAGTGCCTTTGTCGTGGAACTGGCTTGTTTTATATATCTGTGTGTGTGTGTATACCATGTGCATTTTAGCTTATATTACTACTGTACCTTGAAATAATTATTAATTCAAATTCATCCTGCTGCACCATTATATTCTACCATGTTGTTGTTCAATATCTCTCTTTAGGACTTTGTAAATATTTAATTACTTTTTCACATTTTGGTACTTTATGTATTCATTTTTTGTGTACCCTTATTGCATGCTTTTACCGGTAGTCTTTCTTGTTGGTTTGTTCAAATTGGTCCTTCTCATCCTAAGCATTACATTGTACAGTTAACCCTGTGTTAACCTTGCATATGACAAATAAGCACAACTTGAACTTGAACCCCCTCCCCTCATTGCAGCATCAAACTGAGGGCCTGGAAAAAGGTGAAAAGGAGACACGGTGGACTGATTGCACCTACACTCGCTGATAATTCTGGCTGTTAAAATCAACCAAATGAGCCAACAAACATGGTGTTTGTCATCCTGTAGGAGGAAGACAGGCTCTGTCCTGTCTCATATGGAATAACATGCTGTTTTCAGCCCTCACAGCCAGGAGAGCGGGTGGTGATGAAGGCCACGAGAAGAGGAAAGCTCAAAATAGCACTTTAGGTGGTGAAAGGGAGCGATGAACGACTGGTGATGCCTTCATGTCCCTCGGTAGAAGTGTTGGGTACAAACCTGGTCTGCTTCTGTCAACAACACAAACAAAAAAGTCAAATGATTTTTATGTTGCTCTCGATGTGAGACCTTAATGCACGTTTTGATGATCCAAACAGACCAGCTAGCACCAGACTCACCTCATCACCAGATGAAGAGCATCTCAGAGTGACCGCAGCAGAAGTGAGAGGCAGTCTCAGAAAGATTAATCCTCATAAAGCAACCGGACCAGACAACATCCCAGGGAAAGTTCTGAAGGAATGTGCGGACCAGCTCTGTGAGGTGCTGGCTGACATCTTCACCACCTCACTTGCACTGGAGTCAGTTCCCACCTGCCTGAAGACCGCGACCATCATCCCAGTCCCAAAGAGCTCCACAGTGACTGGTCTGAATGACTATAGACCAGTGGCCCTCACCCCGATAGTCGCTAAATGTTTTGAGAAACTGGTCATGTCCCACATCAAGGCAACCGTCAACATCAACGAGGACCCTCATCAATACGCATACCGTGAGAACCGATCAACAGAGGACGCCATTTCTTCCGTGGTCCACACTGCTCTCACCCACCTGGATCAGAAGGACTCATACGTGCGTCTGCTCTTTGTGGACTTCACATCTGCCTTCAACACCATGATCCCCCAAACTCTGATAGACAAACTATCTACACTTGGACTAAGCCCCTCTACAGTTTTTCGATGAAAAACGAGTGTTTGTAGTCACGCTAGCAAAACCGTTCCAACTTACGAGCGAAATTCCGGACTTACGAGACACGTGGCGGCCGTTCCAAGTTATGAATTTTCGCTTTACGAGCGCCTCGGAGGAACGGAACTCGCTCGTAAGTCGGGGACTACCTGTATTTGTAACTGGGTACTAGACTTCTTAACAGACAGACCACAGTCCGTGAAGATCCACAACTTCTCCTCCTCCACCATAACCCTCAGCACTGGCTCTCCTCAAGGATGTGTGCTGAGCCCCCTTCTGTTCACTCTGCTCACATATGATTGTACAGCCACACTTCCAGGCTGTCATATTGTTAAGTTTGCAGATGATACAGCGGTGGTGGGATGCATCACAAACAATGATGAGTCCAGCTACAGACAGGAGGTGGAACACCTGGAGAGCTGGTGCAAAGAGAATAATCTTCACATGAATGTGAAGAAGACAAAGGAGATGATTGTGGACTTCAGAAGGAACAAACACACCCACGCCCCACTGAAAATAGGTGGGTCTGCAGTGGAAGTGGTCTCCAGCTACAAATACTTGGGTGTACACATGAATGATAACCTCAGCTGGAGCAACAACACCACCAGCCTGATCAAGAAAGGTCATCAGAGACTCTACTTCCTCAGACGGCTGAGACGAGCTGGTCTGAGCAGCCCAGTTCTCACCTCGTTCTACAGGTGTGCAGTGGAGAGCATCCTGTGCTCCAGCATCAACGTGTGGCATGGAGGCTGCACAGTTGAAGAGAGGAAAGCTCTACAGAGAGTGGTGAAGGCTGCACAGAAGTCTGTTGGAGTCAGTCTCCCCACCATCACAGACATTTACACCTCCAGATGCAGGAAAAGAGCCACCTGCATCATGAAAGACCTCACTCATCCAGCACACTCACTCTTTGCCCCACTCCCCTCAGGACGGAGGTTGAGGAGCATCAAGTGTAGAACCACTAGACTGAGGAACAGCTTCTACCCTGAGGCTGTTAGACTCATGAATAAATAAAAATAAAATAAAAATAAACACTGCAAAATATCACATCATGCTGATGCTGATCTGTTTTCTTGTTGCTGTGTTCATCTGTGTTCATCTGTGACCATCTGCTCATACAAACTCATGTTCGTGCCGCTGTTTATTCCCACTATATTAGGCTTAGTGTATTAATAGTTGATGTTTTTCTTAGTTAATTCTAGATGTTATTACTGTTTTTCTCTTGCATTTGTTGTTGGATGTAACTGGGACCCCGTGTACATAATCTCGTTTTCATCACATGTACCACATGCGGTGCAAATGACAATAAAGACTCTCTCTGACTCTGACTCTGACTCTAATATGAAGCAATCATAGATTAGGAATCTACTACCGGTCAACGGACTTCAGGAAGACATTTTGAAGACGTCATGGATATATTTGTTGTTTTGCTCAGCAAAATCAAAATGCTAATCACAAAGATAGGAAGAGGCATGATCCTTCTTTCACAAACTCCTCTATACTGCAGAACCTCAACTTATCAATTTATAACAACTGCATTCATAACGGTTGATAAACTGTTTCTTTTCCACAAAGCAAAGATTCTTAGGCCATACCATGTGGTTCACCCGCTTCGAACGTTATCAACCATTAAATGGCCGTCATTAGTTGTTATCATCCCCATATGTAGCGGTCAGACTGTCCCTCCTGTACCTCCTAGTAGGTTTAAAGGTACGTTGTTAGCCTTGGTAGAGATGATAATAGGCTCCATTTTTAGCTTTGTTAGCGCTCATAATAGCTTCACGGTTAGGTTTAGAGCAAAGGGTCTGGCGTTAGGTTTAGGGTTTTGGTTAGGTTTAGGCACAAGGGTACCGTAAGTGGGTTAAGTTTAGGGTTGATCCTCTGGGTCAGGTGTAAGATTAGGTTTAGGAAAAGGGTTACATCAGAGCCATGTAAAGTGAGAGTTGCGACACTCCCATAGAGTTCCATTGTAAGAATGGAATGCGGAAGTAACGTGGGTCATGGAGGGGGCGATTTGTTCCATGGCTCTGGTTACAGTCTGTTTCTGCCTGCAGTAGCGCTCCGTCGCCGCCAGAGGGCGCAGCTCCACAAGGTTTCCATAGCCGTTGTTTGGAACGATTGACCGCCTGTCGGCGACTTCAAAGAGTGTCGGAACTCTCTATATATATGGCTCTGGGTTACATAAGTTGAAAAAAAAAAGACACTTCCTGGTTTACCCCGTGAGACGCTGCCTATTATCAGCGATAATAACGATAATAACATATCTTGAAACCTACTAGGAGGTAGGTGGGACAGTCTCACTGCTACATGTGGGGATGATAACAACTATGGGAGGTACCTCTGTATTTTACTCCATCCATCACATTGACTGTGATCACTTTGTCAGGCTCTGCTAACGGAAAACAATCCACAGCATGAAGCTACCACCACCATGCTTAAAGGTGCTATGTGTAACTTTCGGTAGAGCACAGAACTTAGAAAAATTTTCAACAGGCAAAGCATTCTGATCCCTCCCCCTCAGAGCCATATGGCTCTGCCCCCCTTGCTCTGCTGAAATTCAAATTCAAGCTCTGTTTTTATTGGCTGATTCAAATTCAAGCTCTGTTTTTATTGGCTGGTTACAAACTCTGTTTTTATTGGCTGGTTAACGGCGGGTCACTCTGTGTTTTTAGTGTTTTTATAAATGCTGATAGAGAAGCAAGGGGACTATAGTTTTTTTCAGAGATTACTTTGTCTAACACCAGTCTGTCAGTAGATAGTGACAGAGTGAAGAAATATGTTAAAAATATATTGTTAGAAAAGTTACAGACTGCACTACAAAGTTACATAGTGCAGCTTTAACTGTGGGGGAAAAAGTCTTGGTCTTACCTGACCACAGCTTCTTCTTCCATGTTTATGGATTCTCAAATGACTTTTGGTAAATTACTAGTGGTCGTCCACGTATAATTTTTAGGAAATGTCTTTTCCTGACACCCTTCCATGACGCCCTGTTCTATGAAGCTTCTAGTATACCACAGAACAGATTCCCCCATCTCCACAGAAGAGCTGCTCAGCTCCATCTGGGTTATTTTTTACCTCCTTTTTTAATTTAATTTAATTTTACCTTTATGTACATGTAGTCTCATTGAGTCATGAGGACTGATTTTCAAAAGAAACCTGTTTAAGACAGACAATACATGTATACAGAGCACAGCAAACAATATACAAAAATAAAAGGCAATAAAAATTAATATAGTGTTGTAAAAACACTGTTACTGTTACCAGTGAGGTGCAGCATGGTCCTTTTTCCTCCCACAGACCAAAAACATGTTTGCTTCATTGGAAACTGGGGTGTCGATGAGTGCACACCTATTTCTCCAGCTCCCCGGGCGCTTTCGGGCTGCTCACTGCACCACCTGGTAGGTGGTTGGGTTAAATGCAGAGACGAATTTCGTCTGTGTATGGGAAACATACGCAGATGACAGGAAAATACATTATTATTATTATTATTATTAAATTGTCCCGGGGTGTGTGTGTGTGTGTGAGTATGAATGTTTGTCTCTGTGGTGGACTGGCAGCGTGGCGTCTTATTTAAAAAGTTTACTTACTAAGCCGAACCTCTCATTATTACATCAATTTCATGTACCAGACATACAAGCTTTTTCAGAAAAGGACAGAAATGGAGGAGGATGACTCACCGTGGTGACTGACCCCTGAAGAAGGAAAAGCCGCAAGAAGAAGCAGAAGCTCGTTACCTGCTGGCTCTCCTCCAGAGCCTGTGTGATGGCCGCCACTGTCAGGTTCATGACAAAAAACTGTGCCAGAATCACAAAGGTAAAAAGTAGCGACCCAGGCATTGTCGTGGGAGCAGGTGGAACCTTCCGGACTGAACGCTCGTAAAGAGTCCTGCAAGGCACAGACAAAGATGTTCACTCACTGGCTGGCAGGCATGAAAGAATAAACATCTCCAGCTCTATGTATATATAGGGAGTCCTCGACATATGAACGAGTTCCGGACCTAAGTCGAGGACTCCCTGTATATATTGTTTAATTCTATTATTTTAATAATCTGTATTATTTTTAATTTACCAGAAACTTCAAAAGAAATTCTGACCCTGTACTGAAACCTGTTTCAGCATCTCACTGCCATCAGCTGATGAGAGGCCTCACTTTGAACCCCGCCCACTGGAACAGGGGGCACTATGGAAACGGAAAATGAAGCGGTCCGACCAGTACCGGTCCAATAAGGCACAATAGGGCAGACCCGAGCAGGACCAGTGGATAAGCGGGTTTTAAGTGTATCCTGAAAGGTGATAGACAAGTGTATTATGGGGCTGTGAAAGGAAGGTGCGCCTCGTTGTTTTCCTGTTCAGGTTTCAGATCCTGGCTCGTGTTTTGTTTTCTCTTTCATCAGTTTATGACCCCAGAGCGGCACAAGGCAACCCACATAAAGAGAACGCTTTCCTTCCCGGTCAGCTGCTCTCTGCATACAGACTAAAGGCATGCATTATGCAGACATTTGACTTTGGCATTGTCTGTGTGTGTGGCATCTTTGAGTAGCCAAAATGTGTCTGTCCTCTGTGCAACATGATCCATCTGCTGTGCAGTATCCACGTCAGGAACAAACACCCACTTGTCTTTCAGACTTCACACTTACTAAGACAACAACAGTATTCAACAAGCATAGTAGATATGAGTTGAGGCATGAAACGTTTCATGCCTCAACTCATATCTACTATACTCACATTGCTTGTACAAGCAATAATAAAGCCTTAATTGCACTTACATCAATGCAGACAACTACTTAGTCCCCGACTTACGAGCGCTCTGACCTACGAGGTCCCGGACTTACGAGCTGGCGAATTTTTGGAAAAAACGCAAAAAATACAGAGTTTTTCTGTGTTTTTTCACCACAGTTCGTTAGCTAAACATGTGGACACACGTTTCCGATCATTTTTATGCACTCGTAAGCAGTTTTTCGATGAAAAACGAGTGTTCGTAGTCGCGCTAGCAAAACCGTTCCAACTTACGAGCGAAATTCCGGACTTACGAGACACGTGGCGGTCGTTCCGAATTACGAGATTTCCATGTTACGAGCAACTCGTTGTAACGGAACTCGCTCGTAAGTCGGGGATTACCTGTATATCACAAAGCAGTTAGAATAAACAGAAGTACCCTGATGCATGCTCAATAATCCAGGTAGAAAAATCCAAAAAAGCTAAGTCTGGTCCTCTGGACATTCATTCTGGACATTTGCTTTGTTTTGTTTTGTTTTTTGAATGTCCAGAGGACCATACTTAGCTTTTTTGGAATAAACGGAAGTGCTCTTCGTTTTCCTCTGAGAGAGTCACAACAGAAATCTTTTACTTTTCCCAGTCCATTAACCACAGGAACTGTGACAGAGGAGAAGGCAATTACTCTTATCATCACTCGGCACATAAACTTCATTAATCGTATGATAAATGGGAAAAGATCACACGTGACTGCATGTGTTTGGGTTTAATTCAGTTTATTTATATAAAATGTCTGCACTGTAAGAAAATTGTGATCTTACAGAAAAAATATCTATGGCAGTGTTACTGCAAGCAGCTTTTACGGGTAAAATGTGCAAAATATCAGTGTGACTCGTTGGTTTTAAATGTCTTTTTTATGATACAATATTAACTTTTATTTCACTTTAAAAGTAATGGTCAACCACAGTATTGAAAGATAAATATCAGAAAAAAGTATGCTCTGTTCACCAGATGAATCAACAATATACTCCTGGCAGGAACCAATGCAGACATGTTCCCGTTTTTGGTTTTCTACATTTGCCGTCTAGCTGTTTTGCTACTTCCGACATCTTTAAAAAAAAAAACATTTTTTAAATCTGTATGCCTCTCTTATGATTGTCTATTGTTGTCATCATTCTTTGTTGAAAACAGGTCTCTCTTTTAAATGAGTCATCGAGGCTCAATGGGATTACCCTGCCTGAATAAAGGTTGAATGAACAATGGTGCTATGTTTTAAAAATCTATAATTTACTTATTACTTTTCTCCAGCTCTTCAGCTAGAATGCCTTGACGTAAAGGCATTTTTGACAACTTCCTGCATTTGCGTTTTTGTGTTACAGTATTGTTTGAGTTTTGATTCAATGAAGCTGTTTTCGGCTCAGAACAATGTGTAACACCGTCATCTGCCGGCCTTTTTAGAGAACTGCAGCCGAAAGTCACGCTGAAGGTTTTATTTTTTTATTTTTTTTATAAAAGAAACAAGTACAAAAAAAACTTACAATGTCAAACATGGCTCGAGACTTAAGGCATGCATAGCACAAAAGAGAATAAAGGCACATAAACAAAAACAAAAATGTGTCTTGGGCAGCTTACAACAGAAATTCGTTACAGATTGTTTTAGTTTTTAAAGCTTTGGCATTAGTACAGTACTTTAAAGTAGCTAAGTAAGAGGAAATATAATTAGAAAACACTATAAATCTAGGTTTTAGCAAGGAGAATTTACAACTGTGGATGTAAAATTTGGCTAAGAGTAGTATTAAATTTACAACAAAAACTTTCTCACTTGAAATATTTGGACAAAAGAAACCAAACAGTATAATTTTAGCGTCAAATGGTAGGTCAATTTCTAACTTTCTATTTACATACATGAAAATGTCTTTCCAGAACACCTGAGTATGAGAACAGTCCCAGAAGAGATGGATGATAGTCTCCTCAGAGCTGTGGCAGAGTGAACACATTGGGTCTACGTTTGGACGGTACTTGGAGATTATATAGTTTACAGGATAACATTTATGCAGAATCTTTAGGGATACTTCTCGAATCTTATTAGTTATAAAGTATTTTCTAGGTAACAACCAAACATCTTTCCAACAGATATCATTAAATAAATTATCCCAGAAGAATATAGAAGCAGGTTTACTAATACATTCTCTAATTATTAATTCTCTAATACATTTGTTATTTGTTTTTTCACTTAAAAAAGGGTCAGAGTTACCAATGAATAATTCTTCAGTTAAATAGTTCGTGCTGTTGTGTACAGGATTTGACATCAACATTTTCACACCAGATGGAATTGCATCAAAGACAATTGCAAATTCTTTTGGTAGTACTGGAAAGTTATACGTAGTTAAAAATTCACTGTAAGAGTAAGTGTTGCCGTCTTTGTTGAATAACTGATGTACATGAACTATTCCTCTGTCAAACCAATTTTTAAAGAAAATAGATTTATGTTTAAAACAAATGTCTTTGTTATTCCAGATATAGTATTTGTGTGGAGAGAAATTGTGTTTGTGAACCAGAGTCCAGCACAAAAACAGCTGTTNTTTTAGCGTCAAATGGTAGGTCAATTTCTAACTTTCTATTTACATACATGAAAATGTCTTTCCAGAACACCTGAGTATGAGAACAGTCCCAGAAGAGATGGATGATGGTCTCCTCAGAGCTGTGGCAGAGTGAACACATTGGGTCTACGTTTGGACGGTACTTGGAGATTATATAGTTTACAGGATAACATTTATGCAGAATCTTTAGGGATACTTCTCGAATCTTATTAGTTATAAAGTATTTTCTAGGTAACAACCAAACATCTTTCCAACAGATATCATTAAATAAATTATCCCAGAAGAATATAGAAGCAGGTTTACTAATACATTCTCTAATTATTAATTCTCTAATACATTTGTTATTTGTTTTTTCACTTAAAAAAGGGTCAGAGTTACCAATGAATAATTCTTCAGTTAAATAGTTCGTGCTGTTGTGTACAGGATTTGACATCAACATTTTCACACCAGATGGAATTGCATCAAAGACAATTGCAAATTCTTTTGGTAGTACTGGAAAGTTATACGTAGTTAAAAATTCACTGTAAGAGTAAGTGTTGCCGTCTTTGTTGAATAACTGATGTACATGAACTATTCCTCTGTCAAACCAATTTTTAAAGAAAATAGATTTATGTTTAAAACAAATGTCTTTGTTATTCCAAATATAGTATTTGTGTGGAGAGAAATTGTGTTTGTGAACCAGAGTCCAGCACAAAAACAGCTGTTTGTGGAAATTGGAGAGTTTGATCGGAATTTTGTCAATGTTGTAATTACACCTTAAAATAAAAGATAGACCACCCAATGCTTCAAATACATGTGTTGAAATGAAGTTCCACAAAGAGTTTGGATTTAAGAGATATCTTTTGATCCATTTAATTTTAAAGGAGGAGTTTAGAGTCTGTAAGTCTAATACATTAAACCCACCAGAGCACAGCTTATTTATCATAACATTTTTTCGGATTAGATGAACCTTTTTTTTCCAAATAAAATCAAACAATGTTTTATCCACTTTTGAAATGATGTCCTTGGGAACCTCAAGGGCAGAAGTCGCATAAACCAAACTGGAGAGACCTTCAGCCTTAGAAAGTAATACACGACCGGAGATGGATAAATCTCTCTGTACCCATAAATTGAAATTTTTTTTAATTACAGTAACAAGGGGATTAAAGTTATCACTTAATCTTTGGTCCTCTTTTATAATATTGTTGACATTATGAATGTTTTTGGATGCTCTCATTTTGTTCAAATATGTTTTTCTTTATAGGCTTGTTTTGTATTGGATGCTCAGATGCATCATGTGACTTTTAATTTACTGCACCTGTGCAGCTTTAATTAATAAAAGGTGTGTGCTCACTTCAAACTTCTCTCTGGGTGAAAAATGTTGACATGAATGTTTTTGTATTGCTCTCATTTTGTTTGAATTTGTTTTTCTTTATAGGCTTGTTTTGTATTGGATGCTCAGATGCATCATGTGACTTTTAATTTACTGCACCTGTGCAGCTTTAATTAATAAAAGGTGTGTGCTCCTTCAAACATCTCTCTGGGTGAATGAAGTGGAGCAACATGAAACCAAACCATGTTCAAGCGTCACGTTTAATGCTGAGAGCAAAGTGAACTCTGTCAACAGGTTATGGGCCCAGAGTGTTTGAACAGTTTGGAAAAATGAACAGAAGAGAAAAGGAAATGGCAGCCAGCCGATGGTCAAGACTTCTTTTTGATGGAGATGAGAAAAACTACAAATTATGGGAAACTAAGTTTCTAGGACATCTCCGATTACAAGGGCTTAAAGATACAATCTTGACAGGACCTACTGATGGAGAAGAAGAAGATGACGCAAAGAAAAATGCTGAAGCGTATGCAGAACTCATTCAGTTTTTGGATGACAAGAGTTTGTCACTTATCATGCATGACGCAGCAGATGATGGGCGTGCGGCGCTTGGAATCCTGCGTGAACATTACGCCGGAAAAGGGAAACCCAGAGTGATCAACCTGTATACTGAGCGAATCCTGCGTGAACATTACGCCGGAAAAGGGAAACCCAGAGTGATCAACCTGTATACTGAGCTGACTTCACTGCAGAAATCACCCAGTGAGTCGGTAACGGAGTACATCATCAGAGCTGAGACTGCAATCACCGCTTTAAGAAGTGCAGGTGAGGATTTGAGTGACGGACTTCTGATAGCCATGGCCCTGAAGGGTCTTCCAGAGACATTTAAACCATTTGCTATTTATATCACTCAAAGTGAAGATGGTGATAAAATGACCTTCGCAGAGTTTAAGACAAAACTCAGAAGTTTTGAAGACATTGAAAATATGCGTGCGAGTGTATCTGAGGACAATGTGATGAAAGCTAAAGTGCATTCTGGCAGAAAATTCTCACCTAGAAGCACAAATGATCCTGAGGCTGGAAGTTCTGAGATCGTGTGTTTTAAATGTGGGATGAAAGGCCACATAAGCAGAACCTGCCAACGGAAGCAGTGGTGCAGTCACTGTAGGAACAACACTCACAGCAATGAAACCTGCAGGCGGAGAAAGCACCGGGACAACGCACGCAAAGTGGCCGAAGAGACGGATGGCAACAGAGAATATGCTTTCCGGGTGAGCGACGCAGACACGCGAATGGATGACATCAAGAGGAGAGGTTTGATGGTGGACGCAGGTGCAACGTCACACATCATCACCGACTTCAGGAAGTTCAGAAGGTTTGATGAGAGTTTCCAGGCCGAGACACACTGCGTGGAATTGGCAGATGGATCAAGGTGCCGTGGGGTTGCTAAGCAGCGAGGAGACGCAGAACTGTATATGATCAACAGCAGAGGACAAAGTCTTAAAACAGTGCTGAGGAATGCACTGTACATCCCTTCATACCCACAAGACATCTTCTCAGTGAAAGCTGCGACCTCCAGTGGAGCAACTGTGATCTTCAAGGAGGGAAAGAACGTTCTTCTCAAAGACGGTACAAAATTCCCCATTCACGTATGTAACCAACTCTATTACTTACAAACGATGGACAATGAATGTGGTGATCAGTGTAAAAAATGTTATGACTTACAAAGTTGGCATGAGATTCTTGGACATTGCAATTATAAAGATGTGTTGAAACTAGAAAATGTGGTTCATGGCATGGAAATTAAAGATAAAGGTGAACCTATGCCATATTGTGAAGTCTGTACAAAGGGAAAATTTGTTCAAACTAGAAACAGGGAGCCAGACACAAGAGCTACAGCACCATTAGCAATGGTTCACACAGATTTAGCAGGACCTATTGATCCAATGCAGGGGTCACCAACGTGGTGCCCGCGGGCACCCGGGTGCCCCCAAGGACCATTTGAGGTGCCCCCAGACCAGTTCTAAAAATAGCACAACTCACTACTAAGCTGCATTTAAAATTTTATTTTATTCAGTTGTTGTTCTTTTTTTGTATTTCTATATATTTTTAAATGTCTATCTTAAAAATATGTTCTTAAAAATATGTTTATTCTAAAAAAAAATCTATTTAAGCTTTGTTATTTCCGAAGAGTTTATCAAACTGGTGCCCTTTGTATGACTTCGTATCCACGAAGTAGCTCTCAGTTTCAAAAAGGTTGGTGATCCCTGATCCAATGTCTAAAGGTGGTCACAAATATGCAATATCTTTTACAGATGACTATTCTAGTGCAGTTTTTGTATATTTTTTGAAAAACAAGAGCGACACAGTACAAGCTACTGAAAAGTTTATTGCTGACATGGCTCCACATGGAAAGATTAAATGTATGAGGTCAGACAATGGCACTGAATTTACAGGAAAAGAGTACCAGGCATTATTGAGCAGAAATGGTATCAGACACGAGACCTCAGCACCATATTCTCCACATCAAAATGGTACAGCAGAACGAAACTGGAGAACTTTATTTGACATGGCTAGATGTATGTTGTTGGATGGTGAGTTACCAAAAATGTTATGGCCTTATGCAGTTCAGACAGCTGCTGTAGTGAGAAACAGATGCTTTAATAACCGCACAAAGGAAACACCCTACTTTATGTTGACAGGCAGACAGCCTAACATTTCTAGGATGCAAAAGTTTGGATGTGTTTGTTACACTTACAAACAGGTGAAAGGAAAGCTGGATTCAAGATGTGAAAAAGGCATTTTCATAGGATATGACAAGAATAGTCCAGCCTATATGGTCTATTATCCAAACAGCAGAAAAATACAGAAACACAGGCTTGTGGAATTTGTATCAAAAGGGAAAAGTGAGACAGATCTAACTTTGGATGATGATGATCTGATTAGAGTTACACCTAGAGCAAGTAAAATTCCAGATGTTAAATCTGAAGATGTTCCTGATCATGAAGCAGGCACAGATGACCCAGAGGCGAGTACCAGTCACACAATAGAACATGAGGAACCTGAGAGACGATACCCTGTCAGAGAGAAAAAGAAACCAGGTTACCTAAATGACTATGTTTGTGGGATTGATGATGATGAGGAAATAGCCAGCATTGATTATTGTTACAGGCTGATTAGTGGTGTGCCCCAAACCTACAAAGAAGCTGTAACATCAGTGAATGCAAAAGAGTGGGTTACAGCAATGGATGAGGAAATGCAATCATTAAAAGAGAATGTTACTTTCACCCTGACCAACCTACCACAGGGCAAAGCTGTAGTGGGGGGAAGATGGGTGTATGCAATCAAAAAGAACAGTGATGGATCAGATAGATACAAGGCTAGATATGTTGCCAAAGGGTACAGTCAAAAGAAAGGTGTAAACTATGATGAAACTTTTTCACCAACTGCTAGTATGACAAGCATAAGAGTATTAATGCAAAAAGCAGCACAAGAGAACATGATTGTTCACCAGATGGATGTGAAGACAGCATATTTACATGCTCCAATTGAATGTGAACTCTATATTGATCAACCAGAGGGTTATGAGGAAGAACCTCAGAAAAATGAAAGACTTGTGTATAAACTGCAAAAATCCCTCTATGGACTTAAACAGTCTGGCAGAAACTGGAACAAAATGTTGCATGACTATCTATGTGATATCGAGTTTGTTCAAAACCCTGCTGATTATTGTGTTTACACAAAGATGACTGATACTGGAAAGGTGTTTATTGTCATATGGATAGACGATTTGATTATTGCTGCCAGTGATATGAATACCCTTCAAAATGTGAAAGAGAAACTTGCATCAAAATTTAGGATGAAGGATTTAGGAAAATTGACACATTTTCTTGGTATTGACTTTAAGCAAGATGCTGACAGTATTACAATGTCACAGTCAAAGTATGTGGGAAAAATACAAGAAAGGTTTGACATGCAAAACTGTAAACCAAGAACTACACCATGTGAGCATAAACTTAACTATACTGATGATGCTGAAGTAATGAGTGTTGTCAGAAAATACAGGGAGGCAGTAGGAAGCCTAATCTATTTGTTAACTTGTACAAGGCCAGATTTAAGCTTTGTAGTTAGTAAACTGACTCAATACTTTTCAAATCCTACAACAGAACAGTGAAGTACTGTAAAACATGTTTTCAGGTTTCTAAAACCCACACAAGATAAAGAACTGTGTTTTAAAAAGGGTACCATTGAGAACCTGA
>JBBPBX010074414.1:0-17584 GCA_038048925.1 Garcialebias charrua
AGAAGGTATGGCTCTCGACCAAGGACATCACTTTGAAGGACACTCCTCGGAAGCTCTCGCCTAGGTTCATAGGTCCTTTCCCTGTGGTGAAGGTGGTCAACAGGTCGGCGGTGAGGCTCCAACTCCCACCGTCGATGAGGATACACCCAACCTTCCACGTGTCCCGCGTCATGCCCGTTGCCTTCAGCCCTCTCCAGCCTGCGGCTGGTCTTCCTCCTCCCCCCCGATTGATTGACGGCGCTCCTGCTTTCACCGTCAGCCGTCTCCTGGACGTGAGACGCCGGGGTCGGGGCGTTCAGTATCTGGTGGATTGGGAGGGTTACGGACCCGAGGAACGCTCCTGGGTTCCTAGGTCCCGCATTCTGGACCCGGGCCTCATCTCCTCCTTCTTCAGGGCTCACCCTGACAAGCGGCTTCGATCGCCGTGAGGCGATCCTTGAGGGGGGGGCACTGTGGGATTCTTGGTTTTTTCTGTCTGTTTGTCACTCTTCCTTCCACAGCCAATCACTCAACTCACCACACCTGCTGCCATTCTGAGGAGGACTGCTTACTCACCTATTTAAGCAGCTGCCAGACACCTCCTCAGCGCTGGGACATCTTCTTCCATTTGGACCTTCCACGGCCTGACTCTGGTCTTCTCCAAGACCTTCCTCATCCACGGGTCTCAACCTCTGTGGATCATTAGATGTCCTCATCTGCACCGTCTGGTCTCAGCCTGCTCCTCTCTCCAACTGGATCCTCTCACTCCACCTGCTGCAACCCCAGGAATCCCACCTTCAACTCTCCTCCAGAACACCTCCTGCAAAACAAAGTAAGGATTTCAATTCTTCAACTCAAGATTCAAAACCATCATACAACCCACGGATATATATACTCACCAACTCTCTCCCCTTCCTTTACAGCTGCTCGAGTACTTTTTTATCTGCACTGTAAATAAACTTCACTTAACTTTTGCCCTGCCTTGTGTCCTTACTTCCTTGGTCTGCTATTTGGGGTCAACGTTAAAACCAAACCTGATAAAAAGTACTCGAGCAGCTGTAAAGGAAGGGGAGAGAGTTGGTGAGTATATATCCGTGGGTAATAAGATGGTTTTGAATCTTGAGTTGAAGAATTGAAATTCTTACTTTGTTTTGCAGGAGCTGTTCTGGAGGAGAGTTGAAGGTGGGATTCCTGGGGTTGTAGCAGGTGGAGTGAGAGGATCCAGTTGGAGAGAGGAGCAGATTGAGACCAGACGGTGCAGATGAGGACATCTAATCATCCACAGAGGTTGAGACCCGTGGATGAAGAAGGTCTTGGAGAAGACCAGAGTCAGGCCGTGGAAGGTCCGAATGGAAGAAGATGTCCCAGCGCTGAAAAGGTGTTTGACAGCTGCTTAAATAGGTGAGTCAGTAGTCCTCCTCAGAATGGCAGCAGGTGTGGCGAGTTGAATGATTGGTTGTGGAAGGAAGAGTGACAAACAGACAGAAAAACCAAGAATCCCACAGTGAACCCCCCCCCTCAAGGATCGCCTCACGGCGATCGAAGCCGCTTGTCAGGGTGAGCCCTGAAGAAAGAGGCGATGAGACCCTGGTCCAGAATGCGGGACCTAGGGACCCAGGAGTGTTCCTCAGGACCGTAGCCCTCCCAATCCACCAGATACTGAACGCCTCGGCCCCGGCGTCTCACGTCCAGGAGACGGCTGACGGTGAAAGCAGGAGCACCGTCAATCAATCGGGGGGGGAAGAGGAAGACCAGCCGCGGGTTGGAGAGGGCTGGTGGCAACGGGCTTGATACGGGATACGTGGAAGGTCGGGTGTATCCTCATCGACGTGGGAGTTGGAGTCTCACCGCCGACCTGTTGATCACCTTCACCACAGGGAAAGGACCTATGAACCTAGGCGAGAGCTTCCGAGGAGTGTCCTTCAAAGTGATGTCCTTGGTTGAGAGCCAAACCTTCTGGCCTATCCTGTAGTCGGGAGCCCTGGAGCGGTGTCTGTTAGCAAAACGTTCATTCTGCTCAGAAGTCCTTGCCAGAGCCGCCGTCGTCTGGCGCCAAACCCGACGACAGCGTCTGATGTGGAGGTGGATCGAGGGAACGCCCACATCAGCCTCCTGCGAGGGAAAAAGAGGAGGAGAGAATCCCAAGGCCACCTCGAAAGGAGACCGTCCAGTGGCCGCCGAGGTCTGGGAATTGTGGGCGTATTCGATCCACGGAAGATGCTGGCTCCAGGAAGACGGGTTGGAATCGATCACACACCGCAGGATGGCCTCCAGATCCTGGTTGCATCTCTCTGTCTGTCCGTTGGATTGCGGGTGGTAACCCGAGGAGAGACTGACTTGGGCCCCAAGCGCTGCACAGAACCCCCTCCAGACCTGGGAGACGAACTGTGGGCCACGATCAGACACAATGTCCTGAGGTATGCCATGGAGGCGGAAAACGTGTTCCGTGATGACCTGGGCAGTCTCAAGAGCAGACGGAAGTTTAGGAAGCGGTATGAAATGTGCAGACTTGGAAAAACGATCAACAATGGTGCAAATGACAGTGTTACCATTGGAGACCGGGAGACCGGTGATGAAATCCAAGGCGATGTGGGACCAAGGACGGTTGGGAATCGAGAGAGGTAGGAGGAGACCAGCGGGGGCTGGTTGTTGTGTTTGTTCCAGACGCAGACAGGGCAGGCCGAGACAAACTCCTTAACGTCCTTCTGAAGAGTTGGCCACCAGAAGGACGCTTTGGTCAGGTGGAGCATACGCCAGATGCCGGGGTGACAGGAGAACCGGGAAGTGTGGAGCCAGACCAAAACTTTGCTCACCATGGAGGCGGGAACGAACAATCTCCCAGAAGGACCCGAGCCAGGCTCAGGTTCGGTTCTTTGGGCCTCCAAGATGTCTTTCTCTATTGGCTAAGTCACAGCACCCACCATGCAACAAGACGGGAGGATGTCGTCCGGAGTCTCAGGACCCTCGACCGAGGAAAACTGTTGAGAAAGGGCGTCTGGCTTGACGTTACGAGATCCTGGAATATAGGAAATCGAGAAATTAAATTGAGCAAAAAACAAAGACCACCTGGCCTGTCGGGCGTTGAGCCTCTTCGCTCCCTGAAGATAGGCCAGGTTCTTGTGGTCTGTCCAGACGATGAAGGGAAGTTCCGAACCCTCCAGCCAGTGTCTCCATTCCTCCAAGGCTAGCTTAATGGCCAATAGTTCACGGTCACCCACGTCGTAGTTGGCCTCAGCAGAAGACAGGCGACGGGAGAAGAAGGCACAAGGGTGGAGTTTCCCATCATTGGATGACCGTTGTGAAAGGACCGCCCCGACTCCGGCGTCAGAGGCGTCGACCTCAACGATGAACTGTTTCAAAACATCCGGATGAGATAAGATAGGAGCTGTGGAGAAAAGATGTTTTAGGGTAGAAAAAGCAGTTTCAGCTTCAGCAGTCCAGGCAAACTGTACACGGGTAGAGGTGAGTCGTGTGAGAGGGATGGCCACCTTGCTGTAGTTCTTAATAAAGCGCCTGTAAAAGTTGGCAAACCCAGGAATCGCTGTAGCTGCTTCCTATTGGAGGGCACAGGCCAATTCACCACAGCTGTAGTCTTGTCCGGGTCAGATCTCACCTGTCCTCTCTCAAAGATAAATCCCAAGAAGGTGACAGAAGATTTGTGGAACTCACACTTCTCAGCTTTAACGAACAGCTGATTTTCCAATAATCGTTGAAGGACCGCTTTGACTTGTTGAGTGTGTTGCGTCTCATCTTTGGAGTAGATCAAGATGTCATCTAGGTATACAAAAACAAAGACCTGAAGGAAATCACGTAGGACGTCGTTAACAAGAGCTTGGAAAACTGCCGGGGCGTTGGTCAACCCAAAGGGCATGACCAGGTATTCAAAATGTCCAAGAGGTGTTTTAAAAGCAGTTTTCCATTCGTCCCCCTTGCGAATATGGACCAGATGATAAGCGTTGCGAAGGTCAAGCTTTGTGAAGACAGTTGCACCTTGTAGCTGTTCATAAACAGATTCGATAAGAGGAAGTGGATATTTGTTTTTGATAGTGATCTGATTCAGGCCCCGATAGTCGATACACGGACGGAGGGTTTTGTCTTTCTTTGAGACGAAGAAAAAACCTGCCCCAAGTAGAGCTGTAGATGGACGGATAATACCAGATTTAAGAGACTCTTCAATATACTCTGTCATGGTTGCCTTCTCAGGCCCTGAGATGTTATACAACTGTAGTGATATAGCAACCTCATGTCCGTATGGGATGTGGGCCTCTCTGCATCTCTCTGGAACTCTCAGTGTTACACCTTCTTGAGGCCCTCAAGGAGACAAATGGACACTTATATTTTTTACAATTATTATGAATTAATGGACACTAATTAATCAGATTGAACTTTCTCTTTAATGTGTGTTAATTCAGAATTGATCAAACAGTATTTTTGTCATTTCAATGATGATTTTACTAAGATGGTATATTTTAAATATGACAAAGTTAAGAGAACATCTCAGAATGATCGTGCTTTGAACTGTCTGCTCTATGCAGAATAAGTGTCTAAGGTTGAATGAACAATCCTTCGTATTTGTTTGAACTGTTTTTGTTTCGAAGGAAAAGTGCTAGACATAGCTTGCTTTCGGTCTCCCGTCCTTTCTAAAAACAATGAATCAGTTCTCAAAACAAAGTACTGACTTGTGCACATGCACCTGCATCTTCTCACGTATGTTTTCTATGTTTTGTCTACCCTATCATCTGTCACTCAAACTCACTCATTTGCAAAGTCACACCCTCTCTAGGGGTGCAACAACCAATCAGCAGGAAGTATGTGACTAAGTCACACCCCCTTCTTAAGGGGCACTTCCTGCATTTTGGGTTAGAGTTTCGAGGAGAACGAACTGTCAACCTGCTCTCTCCTCTGGAAAAGCTGGAGACGGCCCGGTCATGTGTCAACGACCCACGTCTCAGCTGGGATCATAGTAAAGCCTTACTTTGATCCGTTCACTCATTTTCTGGAAGAATTTGTTTTCTAAAGTTTTATTTTGAAAGTCAGTCTGTGCGCTTGACCGTTGTTTCCTGCCGAGGGAGGCGAGCTTCAATCGTATCGTGAATCAGCCACACACGCTGAAGTCCCGACTGGACGGCCGGTGGACAAACCCATCCACGTGTGTGTCCACAAACTTCTCCACTCTTGTCTCCAAGAGACGAACCTTCAACAGGTAACGAGCCGTGGTGTGGTTGAACGTGCGGGAGCCCAGCAGTCTACTCGTGTGGGAAAAGTGTCACCCAGTCTGGTTCAAAGTAAACAACTTTAGTTAACTTAGCTCCAGAACTCCTTCCTCCTATTTCTTATTTTTCATAAGCTATTAATCTGTCAAGTAATGTGCCAACAGAAAGGTCCAACTGTCTGTTTGTTTTTAATTTGAATTCTTGTCAACGTAGTTATTAAATCAGAGCTAATATCGATACAAATGTTTAATGTAATTCTTGTGATAGTTTCAATAAAAGGTCTATCTTTTTTGGTAGACCAACATAAGTTGAGCCTCTTGTGAAATTACATTTCTTGTCTAATCACAGTAAAAAACAATTTAGTATCGGAAAAAGGAAGAACTCGCGCATTTGGTGGCAGTTTGTGCAAGATTAAAGTCTGCTAAACTGCGCATCTACAATAATGATGGCTCAGTAAGGTTTAAATACCTTACAAACCGCATAATTCTATTACACAACCTACTAGCAGGTAGTGGAGCACCAGCAAGTAAATCAATTGCGCAGTCGTAGAGTCTGTGACGAGGTAAGGATAATGCTTGTTTTTTGCTAAAAACCGGTGCCAGAGAGTGGTAAGTGGTAGGCACGTTGGTTAGGTCGATCTTTTATTTTACCAATGGAGGAGGTGAACTGGGAGAGACTACAGAATGGAGACATTTTAAAGAACACTCCTCCCCCCATCTTTCAATTCTGTTCTCTGTCCAGTTAATACATGGATTGCGAGTCTTTAACCAGGGATATCCCAGTACGAGTTGAGATGTGGGCGAGTCAAACACAAAAAACTCAAACTCCCTGTGATTTCCTGAGACAACAAATTTAATCTTTAATGTTTTTAAAGAGATGGACGAAATGTGTTGTCCCGTGATGGCGGTGACAGGAATGGATGGGTCCAAACTGGTTGTGGGAATCTGCAGTTTGTCTACTAGATCTCTGCTGATCAGGCTCTGTTCTGCACCAGAGTCGAGTAATGCCTGCATGGGATGATTAACAGAGTTCAAACAGAGAATCACAGGCAAGGTTAAATTTTTAGGAGAAAAAGAAGTTGTACCCACCAGTATCCCCTTACCTACTGGCGGGCGTTGGCTTTTAGCAGTAATCTGCATGTTTTTACTGCGTGTCCTTGTTTTCCACAATACATGCATGCATTGGCCTCAAGACGTCGCTGTCGCTCCTCAGGGGTGATTCGGGTCTTTCCGATTTGCATCGGCTCTGCTTCGGAAAAAGACTCGGAAGATGTGAAGGCGGAACTTCCGGAAGTGAGAGACTCACGGGAGTTGAAGTCATCCTCGAGTTTGCTCTCTCGAACACGGTTGTCAACGCGGATGGCCAAGGCAATTACGTCGTCTAGGTCGGAAGGAATTTCCCCAGTAATCAGCTTATCTTTTATTTGGCGGTTTAGAGCTTTGATGAATGCGCTACGGAGTGCTTTTCCTTCCCATCCGAACTCCTCAGCGAGGATGCAGAAGTGTATTGCAAACTTCGCCACCATTTCACCTCCTTGGCATAAGGAAAACAGTTTTTGGGCCACTTCCTCCTGTTGGAGAGGGTGGTCAAACACCTGGAGAAAGTTCTTCAAAAACATGGAGTAAGACAAGCGGTCGACGGGATGTCGGCGGAGGAAGGCTTGTGCCCATTGGAGCGCCTCACCCTTCAGTGCACTTATAATGTAAGTAATGCGAGCAAAGTCAGAGTCGTAGGTAATTGGAGCTCGTTTAAAAGCCAACTCGCATTGGAGAATGAAGCCGCCACATTTACGTGTGTTACCTTCAAAAAACTCTGAAGGACGAACGTCTGGCTCTTTACAAGGAACTACATTTGGTTTTGTTTGGGTTGACAACTCCTTCTGTAGAGAAGAAACCATGCTCCCCAGTTGCAGTAGGTTCTTTTGGGTGGTTTGTCGCTGAGTGACAATCTGCTGTAATGTTGACCCAAACTGGCCCCTTACTTCCTCAGTCGTGCCTGGGGGGTCCATTGGCTGGGACATACTATCAGGTTTGGTTTTAACGTCGACCCCAAATAGCAGACCAAGGAAGTAAGGACACAAGGCAGGACAAAAGTTAAGTGAAGTTTATTTACAGTGCAGATAAAAAGTACTTGAGCAGCTGTAAAGGAAGGGGAGAGAGTTGGTGAGTATATATCCATGGGTAATATGATGGTTTTGAATCTTGAGTTGAAGAATTGAAATTCTTACTTTGTTTTGCTGGAGGTGTTCTAGAGGAGAGTTGGAAGTGGGCAGTGGTGGGCCACAGACCGCTTGGGAGCGCTAATGCGCTAATCCGCCTACAGCGGACCTAAACTATTTGTCAGCGTTACAGCGGATTGTCTAACTTTTATAATTCATGAGCGGATTTGTGCTATTTTTATTTAAAATGCAGTACCGCTAATAACTAATTATCTATCAGTAAAAACGAAAAAACTTATTTACGGGCTCTTACGCTGGCTCTCGTAGCTGCTTGTTTACCTTTTTCCCCCTTGGTGAGGGAGCAGAGAGGAGGGAGGGGGAGCAGAGGGGAGAACAGACGCGGATCTACCATGTAGGCAAATGATGCCGTTGCCTGGGGCTCCCAATCAGCAGGGGCCCCGGCCCCGCCCGCCCCGGCCAGTCACCTACATCCCTAACATTGCTCATGCTTGTTAATGTACATTTAACATAAAAATAATTATAGTTACGATGAAAACGATCATTAAAAACGCAATACAAAAACCGGTCGATTTCTGTATCCCCCTACTAAAAATGGACTATTCCATCTTGACATCTTCCGGGTCAGAGGTGAACTCGGGTGCTAATTCTGTGGCTAGCTGGTTGCGCTCGGTGTCTTCATAAATCATGGGAGAACCCCGCTGTATCAAGCTAAATTAACGCGGCCGGAGGATTGTATTGTGTGTTTTGTGTCAACCACTCGATGGTGAGTCGTTCGTTTTATGTATTTGGGTTCCTTTTATGAAATAGAAATGCGGTGGCGACACGCCCATGTATTTGAGATTTAAAAGTGGTCTTAGTGATTAAAAGATCATTCTCTTTTTGTTAATTTCGTGGCCGAATAGAATATATATACGTAAAGTATTAAATAAATCCTTTGATTTTTGTAATTTCATCCTTTTAGGATCATTTTAGTTACTTTTCATTAAATCTGTTGACTGCCTATAGAAATTTGGAATTGGTTTAATTTATTTTGGGTTGCGCAAGAAAAAAGAAATTACTATTTGTTTTTTGAAACAATATTGAAGTAAATTAAGCTTAATTGACTCTTATATGAATTAAACTTGGATACAACTTGGAAGTGCACTTTAAAACTTGATCTGTAACTTTAATTTGATATGTACTGTTGATGTGGTCTTTGAATTGAAGTTATAATAATAATAATAATAAACTTTATTTGTATAGCACCTTCCTGCAATGCCTTGCATTGACCAAGGTGCTTAACAGGACATTTGAATGATTCTTGAAAAATACCTGCTGGAATTATTTTATTTGTTTTTGTGAATGTTTAACTATGTGAATGTTTAACTATTTTTGATAACAGTTTAGTCCTGTGTATATAGTAATGCTAATTTTTGTTTTGTTTATGACCTTGTTTAGGTCAGGGTTTTTTTCACCCCCTGTTCCCACCCAGGATGGCAAGCTACCGGATCACCGCAGCTGTGCGGTAGGACTTAAATTGCACCAAACTATTTGTTTTTTTCTGGACATATTACCCTGGATCATGAACTACAAACTACCAGATTATTGATTGATGGACCTTTAATCATCCGGGATTCAAGAACTGATTTAAAATAGAAAAAAAAAGAACTCTTGGGTGTAATCAGGGTCTGTTTTGTTCTGTGTATTTTGTCTATTGGTTGTAATTAGGGTCTGTTTTGTTCTGTGTATTTTGTCTATTGGTTATACTCAAAGAAAATGATTATTATTACAAACAATATTATTATCAGAGTCAGAGAGTCTTTATTGTCATTTGCACCGCATGTAGTACATGTGATGAGATGAGATTATGTACACGGGGTCCCAGTTACATCCAACAACAAAATGTAAGAGAAAAACAGTAATAACATCTAGGATATGGACCAGTTGGCAGTTTTGCATAACTTGCTGGCTACCAATTGTTGAATTTGAATAGCGGTTTAGAATTTAGCTTCCCCTAATTTTCATAAGACATTAGTGCTTTTGAAATTGCGGACCTAAATAAATTAATTAGTGCTTTAGAAATAGCAGAACTAATTTTTGGATTAGCGCTGCCCAGCACTGAAGGTGGGATTCCTGGGGTTGCAGCAGGTGGAGTGAGAGGATTCAGTTGGAGAGAGGAGCAGGTTGAGACCAGACGGTGCAGATGAGGATATCTAATCATCCACAGAGGTTGAGACCCGTGGATGAAGAAGGTCTTGGAGAAGACCAGAGTCAGGCCGTGGAAGGTCCGAATGGAAGAAGATGTCCCAGCGCTGAAGAGGTGTTTGACAGCTGCTTGAATAGGTGAGTCAGCAGTCCTCCTCAGAATGGCAGTAGGTGTGGCGAGTTGAGTGATTGGCTGTGGAAGGAAGAGTGACAAACAGACAGAAAAACCAAGAATCCCACACATCCCAAATCTGTTACATCTTAAACCACTTCCTATTACATCCTAAACCACTTCCTGTTCCATTAGGAGCCATTTTTTTGTTCCACCTTAAACCATTTCCTGTTTAATCTAAGATACTCCAATATAAATGACTTTGTGTTCCAACTTAAACCACTCCCTATTTCATCCTGAACCCCTTAATGTTCCACGCTAAACCATTTCCTGTTTAATCCAAGTCACTTCCTGTTCCATTCTAAGCCACTTCCTGTTCCATGAGGAGCCTTTTTTTGTTCCATCATAAAACATTTCCTGTTTTAATCTAATCTACTTCTGGTTTCATAGTAAATAACTTAAAGATGTCCTATTCTAAACCACTTCCTGTTTCATGTGGAGCAACTTTCTCTTCCATGTTTTCTGTTCCACCCTAATCTTGTTCTACCCTAAAGCTGTTCCTTCCTAAAACACCTAATTAGAAGCCATTTTCTGTTCCATCCTAAAGCTGTTCCATCCTAAACCACTTCCTGTTCCGTACGGAGTCATTTATTAGGATGGAACAAATGAGTTGTTACAGCAGCTTATTGATCATCCCATCAAGGCTAATTCCGCCACCCTCCCCCTGCAGAAATGTGTGGGAGTTTTTAATTTTGTGGAGAAGAAGAACAAGCCATCCTGGGACCGGTTTGGCTTTTCATCAATCTGCCATTCCTTTATTTTTTTAGTTGTTATTTTTCTCCCCCTCGCCCACTCAGGCTCAGAACCAGCACTACAAAGATCCAGAACAAAGCGCTCTTATTGTTCTTCAGTTTAAAACTCAGCTCTTGTTCTCTGCAGGTCTCACAGGAAGCTGGATGTTGGTGGATGTTTTTCCAATGAAAGCACTGGGAATATTATAAAATCCCTTTGTTATGCACCGTTAAGTTTTGCCCTTCTTTTATTTTTCTCTTTTCAAATTAAAATCAAAGTTCAGATGTTTTACACAGAGCTGCTCTCTGGGTGGCAACAGGAGGAATCACCAAAGAACAAAAAGAATTTCAAAAACAAAACGAAGTACCGGTAATGTTTCCTCGTGGGTTTCTCCGCTGTTCATTTAGTAATAATTAAGTTTTCTAAATTTTTAATACAGCTGATGTTTTAAAAAATGAAACTACAAAAGCAAATCTTGTTGAATATGATTAGTACTAATAATTATTTGTCAAAGATTATTGTATTTTTTAAGTGAACATGTATAAATGACCAATTTTAGGGTCACTAGTGAAATATGGTTGACGTTATAGTGAAAAGCATTGAAGTTCCTCTTTATTATCCAGATTTAACCATTTTCATGTTTTCACAACTGCAACTTTAAAAAATGCTAATATTGCTTCAAATGTTTCAATGTTCTGATTTTTGACAGCTGGACTTTTAACAATGGAGATAAAATTCAAAATAAATATTGTGAAAATCCTCCCACTGACATCAAATTATTTAGTATTTAGTATAAGTGAGTGTTAATATCCAGCCATGTTTGGATCTCCCACATCAGAACCATAATTCAGAGTTTATACAGGTCACAGAGAGTTGTACTTTTCATGACTGAACAGCTGTGTTCACATCTTTGTACACAATTAATGGTTAACAGGAAAGAGTTTACCGATTTACCAAAGATAGTTCAACTATGGTTCCGTTGTAAAGAGGTGAAAGAGAGAGTCCAGGCAGGATGGGGTGGATGGAGAAACGTTTCAGGATTTGTGACTAAATAATGGCAGCAAAGGTCAAAAGAAAAGTTTACAAGGCAGTGCATGGTGAGACCAGTTGTACGGTCTGAAGACAGCTGACATGGTTATAATAATAATTTTAGGCAAACCGACAATGAAAGACCAAGACACAAGAAGTGCTTTATTTTAAAAGTGTGGTGGTTTTCCTGAGGACTTGGGAATGGATATGTAGGGAAAGTTCGATTAGTGCTCCAGGGGTCTGAAACTGGAGGTATCCAGATATCCTTCAAGGTGAAGTCTCTAGTGCAGACCCACTTCATAGTTGGGGGCTGTGGATCTGTGTTGGTCTGCAAACTTCTTATTGTGTTCAGACATGCGAAGAGAGCTTCTCGGGCCTGTCACCAACCTTTCAGACATCTGTGGAGATGTTGGACCAAGGGAACCAAGATGTCTGACTCCAAACTTGAGAAAATAAATGGTAAGTAACTCGGTGAAGTTTCAAAAGGAGAGAGGCCTGTAGCAAAAGAGATGAGTGAGTCGTGTCGTGTGCATATTCCGCCCTGTGTAGATGTTGGTACCATGACGTGAGGTTATTTATTTTGCTGCCTCCAGTTCCTGATTACATCTTTCATTTTTTCCATTTGACTGTGGGTGGTAGCCTGATGTCTGGCTGGCACTGGCTCCTAAATCCTGGCAAAACGTCTTCTACAGTTGTGATATGAATTGGGGTCCTCCATCGGAGATTTTGTCACTGGGGATCCCATGAAGTCAAAACCCACTTAGCACCAAAGCTGAGTATCTTGAAAGCTGAAGGAAGCTTGGAGAGCGGGATAAAATGTGCAGCCTTAGAAAAACCGCCGATGAGAGTGAAGATGACGGAATTACCTTCTGACACATGGAGGTCCGTGATGAAATCCAGGGAAATATGGGACCAGGGACAACTGGGGTGGGAAGAGTTTGCAGAAGACCCGCTGGGAGTTGGTTGTCACTCTTATTATGGGCACAGATAGGACACACAGCCACAAACTCCTTGATATCGTGAGTCATTGAAGACCACTAGAATTTTCATTTATGAACCAGTTTCCTTGAGAGGGGTTGGACACTCTTCCACTCTGGAGTTGTCCCTGGTGAGAGGCGCCGAGCAGGAGTGGGCATACTGGTTGCCCCCCATCTTGGTGCCTGTACGTTGGGGTTCACCCCGGTGAACGAGAGGGTAGCCTCCCTTCGCCTACGTGTGGGGGGACGGGCTCTGACTGTTGTTTGTGCCTATGCACCAAACGGCAGTTCAGACTACCCACCCTTTTTGGAGTCCTTGGAGGGGGTATTGGAGAGTGCGCCTCCTGGGGACTCCCTTGTTCTACTGGGGGACTTCAACGCTCACGTGGGCAATGACAGTGAGACCTGGAGGGGTGTGGTTGGGAGGAACGGCCCCCCTGATCTGAACCAGAGTGGTGTTCTGTTATTGGACTTCTGTGCTCGTCATGGATTGTCCATAACGAACACCATGTTTAAGCATAAGGGTGTCCATATGTGCTCTTGGCACCAGGACACCCTAGGTCGCAGTTCGATGATCGACTTTGTTGTCGTCTCATCTGATCTGCGGCCGCATGTCTTGGACACTCGGGTGAAGAGAGGGGCGGAGCTGTCAACTGACCACTACCTGGTGGTGAGTTGGCTCCGATGGTGGGGGAGGATGCCGGTCAGACCTGGCAGACCCAAACGTATTGTGAGGGTCTGCTGGGAACGTCTGGCAGAGTCTCCCGTAAGACGGAGCTTTAACTCCCACCTCCGGGAGAGCTTTGAACACGTTCCGAGGGAGGCGGGGGACATGGAGTCCGAGTGGGCCGTGTTCCGCGCCTCTATTGTCGAGGCAGCTTATCGGAGCTGTGGCCGCAAGGTTGTTGGTGCCTGTCGTGGTGGCAACCCTCGAACCCGGTGGTGGACACCGGCAGTGAGGGATGCTGTCAGGCTGAAGAAGGAGTCCTATTGGGCCTTTTTGGCTTGTGGGACCCCGGAAGCAGCTGATAGGTACCGGCAGTCCAAGCGGCATGCGGCTCGGGTGGTTGCTGAGGCAAAAACTCGGGCGTGGGAGGAGTTCGGAGAGGCCATGGAGAATGACTTCCGTACGGCTTCGAGGCGATTCTGGTCCACCATCCGGCGTCTCAGGGGGGGAAAGAGGTACGCGACCAACACCATTTATGGTGGGGGTGGCGTCAGTGGCGGTTCCTCAGTTAACCACCAGGGGGGGCTATTTTCTCAAAAATGAAAAAATAACGTTTCAAGTTTTTCTGGTGTTTATTTATCAAATGCAGATTAAAACTAGGCCAACAGTACAATGAAATGCTCAGATTGAGAACCAACAATTTAACTCACTAAAACAACAAAGAACAAACAAAAAAAATACTAAAGCATGCAATAAAGGTACAAAAATAAAGTACCTACAAATGAAAAAGTAATACAAGGTCCTACAAACATAGTAAAAAACAACATGGTAGAATTTCAATGGTGCAACAGGATGTATTTAAATGAATAAGTAGTTCAAGGTTGTAATTTAAGCTACACACACATATCTATATATAATATATATATAATATATATATATATATATATATATATATATATATTACTGTCAGAAGCTAATATTAGTTTGTGACAGTAATTATGTGATATATATTGCACATAATTACTGTCAGAAGCTAATATTAGTTTGTGACAGTAATTATGTGATATATATTGCACATAATTACTGTCACAAGCTAATATTAGCTTGTGACAGTAATTATGTGATATATATTGCACATAATTACTGTCACAAGCTAATATTTGTTCAACAAATATTAGCTTTTGCACCAAGCCACATCTTTGCACCAAGCCACAGCTTTGCACCAAGCCACATCTGTGACAACAAATTTTGTTGTCACAGATGTGGCTTGGTGCAAAGTTATTGCCAGTTGTTTAGTGTTATTTATTGAGAGTCCAGTAATCTGACAGCCAGTGGATAATAGCTGTCCTTTAGTCTTTTTGTGTGTGATGACAGATTCCTGTATTGTCTGCCCGAGGGTAGTAGATGGAAGAGCCCTTGTGCAGACTGGAGGTGATCCTTGATGATGCTGTGTGCTTTACACAGATGTCTGCTGTGGTAGATGTTCTTTTTGTGGAGACTGCTACTAGTGATGTTCTCTGCTGTTTGCACCACCCTCTGTAGTGTTTCAGCTCTAAACTGCTAAGGTATCACACTGTGTAGTTAAATGAACTATTTCAACAAAAGCAGTGTTCTACGTTTTGTACATAAATTTTGCCCTTCTATCCTTGAGAGAAGCTACAGAGGTGAGCAGCTAAATGCATGATGTAGGTCTTTTACCGTACAATGTTTTTCATCATATTAGTTCTGTATTTTGAAAAAGTGAGGAGCACTACATCTTTCTAATTACAATGTCAATTTGAATTGTTGCTATTAAATGTACACATATACTCATAAATTGTTAGATGTTAAATAATTAGAAAGCTGACTAGCCATTTCCCTATCCTCTTGAATACCAGGAAAAATAAATATTGTCCATGCCCAATATTTTATTATTCATATGGAAGAGAAAGGTGCCAAAACCCACCCTTTCATATTTAGCATAATTGAAAAGCACAAAATCAGTCAGAGAATCTTTATTGCCATTTGCACCACATGTGGTACATGTGATGAAACAAGATTATGTACACAGGGTCCCAGTTACATCCAACAATAAAATGTAAGAGAAAAACAGTAATAACATCTAAGATATGAACTAAGAAATACATCTACTAACAATACACTAAGCACTAATATCATAGAAAGCATTACTCCAAACAGCAGCACAAACATGAGTCTGTATGAGCAGATGGGCACGAATGAACACAGAAACATGAAACAGATCAGCAGCAACATGAAACAGATCAGCAGCAACATGTGATATTTCAAAGTGATTCTTCTGGTTAGAGATTCAGGAGTCTTAACAACCTCAGGGTAGAAGCTGTTCCTCAGTCTCTGTAGAGAGCAAAAAGAGTTAATTCAGTAATATGCTGTGGGTGGGAGATATTCAGGTGTACAGATGTCCTCCAAGGAGAACAAATTTAAACTGCTGTTAGTCAGGAGGCTATTTTATTAAAGTGGTGCATTCATTTTTTAGGTTTGTGACACAATCTTGGCCCATGTAAAACAAAGATTTACCTTCACAAATCATCTGATCAGTGCTACGCTGCTGCAGGCAGACAGATTCCAGCATTACCACAGTCATTTCCCTGAAGCAGCACTGAACTCCACCATGGAGGCGTACCCACTGCTGAACAAGAACAAGCTGAAAACTGAACTGGCTCTCATCTACAGCGATGAAGATTTCAGGAGATGCAGTGGTGCTGTGGCTCTGTACCAGCTCTTCATGGGGAACAATCTTCATGACACCTTCTCAGAGACTGTGACTCTGCTGAAAATCCTCATCACAACTCCTATGACCACAGCTGAGTCTGAGAGATGCTTCTCAACACTGAAGCGAATAAAGACCTTCCTCAGGAACACGATGTCACAGGATCGACTCAATGCATTGGCCATGCTCTCCATGGAGAAAAATCTTGTCAAAGCCGTCCCTGACTTCAACCAAAGAGTCATTGAGAAATTTGCTTCTCTCAAGGATAGAAGGGCAAAATTTATGTACAAAACGTAGAACACTGCTTTTGTTGAAATAGTTCATTTAACTACACAGTGTGATACCTTAGCGTTTAGAGCTGAAACACTACAGAGGGTGGTGCAAACAGCAGAGAACATCACTAGTAGCAGTCTCCACAAAAAGAACATCTACCACAGCAGACATCTGTGTAAAGCACACAGCATCATCAAGGATCACCTCCAGTCTGCACAAGGGCTCTTCCATCTACTACCCTCGGGCAGACAATACAGGAATCTGTCATCACACACAAAAAGACTAAAGGACAGCTATTATCCACTGGCTGTCAGATTACTGGACTCTCAATAAATAACACTAAACAACTGGCAATAACTTTGCACCAAGCCACATCTGTGACAACAAAATTTGTTGTCACAGATGTGGCTTGGTGCAAAGCTGTGGCTTGGTGCAAAGCTGTGGCTTGGTGCAAAGATGTGGCTTGGTGCAAAAGCTAATATTTGTTGAACAAATATTAGCTTGTGACAGTAATTATGTGCAATATATATCACATAATTACTGTCACAAGCTAATATTAGCTTGTGACAGTAATTATGTGCAATATATATCACATAATTACTGTCACAAACTAATATTAGCTTCTGACAGTAATTATGTGCTATATATATATATATATATATATATATATATATATATATATATATATATATATATATATATAGATATGTGTGTGTAGCTTAAATTACAACCTTGAACTACTTATTCATTTAAATACATCCTGTTGCACCATTGAAATTCTACCATGTTGTTTTTTACTATGTTTGTAGGACCTTGTATTACTTTTTCATTTGTAGGTACTTTATTTTTGTACCTTTATTGCATGCTTTAGTATTTTTTTTTGTTTGTTCTTTGTTGTTTTAGTGAGTTAAATTGTTGGTTCTCAATCTGAGCATTTCATTGTACTGTTGGCCTAGTTTTAATCTGCATTTGATAAATAAACACCAGAAAAACTTGAAACGTTATTTTTTCATTTTTGAGAAAATAGCCCCCCCCTGGTGGTTAACTGAGGAACCGCCACTGGTTCATATTCTGGTTTTGTTACATAATGAGATTCGATGCTCACAGGGGGAGTTGATGAAAACAAACAGTTCTCATAGTCACCATGTTTTCATGCAAACATTTAAATTGATGATTCTTCATGAACATGCAGTGAAATCAGTTTCTATTTGAAAGAACACAGCAACAAAATCTTTTTTTTTATTGATTTAGTTTATTAAAGCTTGGGTATGTAGCTTTTAAAAAAACATATTTCTGTCACTATCTATCTATCTATAGTATATATATACTGTATATACAGTATATATATACACAGTATATATATACAGTATTTATATATATATACAGTATTTATATATAAAGTATTTATATATATATATATATATATATATATTATAATTTATATAAATAAA
>JBBPBX010074422.1:0-17583 GCA_038048925.1 Garcialebias charrua
TTGTCATTTGCACCGCATGTGGTACATGTGATGAAAACGAGATTATGTACACGGGGTCCCAGTTACATCCAACAACAAATGCAAGAGAAAAACAGTAATAACATCTAGAATTAACTAAGAAAAACATCAACTAGTTATAACAACAAACAATTTTCAACAAAAACAGCACTGTATCGCCAATAGTTTACAATAGACTGGTCTAAAATTACCATCTGGTACAGAATAACACATTTATAAAATATCTAAATGGAGAGAAGGGTTGAAATGAGTATAAATGCATTCTATATAAAAGCTCTTTAACCTAAATATTATTGTTTTTGGTGATGTCACTATATAGGATACTTGAGCTTGCAAACCACATAATACTCTTGAGCTTTACATCAGCATCATTTTGCTCATATTTATAACTAACTATATATTTTGATTACCATATTTTGAATAATATGATTATTATTCAAAAGTATAAGGATGATCAATGGTGAGAAATTGGATGGTAATGATAGAACTGAGGATGATTTGGACAATTGGGTGCTGATCTGTGTATATGTGTGTAAATATATGTGGATGTGTAAATAAGGAAATGTTATCTATGTATTTATGCAGGTAGATGTGTATGTATATCTACGTGAGTAGGTATATGTAGATACTTTCAGTCCAGAAAATACTGTTTTTATTTTTTATTTTTTATTTTTTATTAAAATTAATATTACTTCTTTTTTTTCTGGAAGGGATACAGGCAACAGGAAGACTATTTATCCTATGAATTATTGAATGGATAAGGGGTATGATAATATAAGTTAAACTTCATCATACTCCTTTTCAGACTCACAGTCACCATTAGAGGAAAGGAAAAGAAACAAATGTATATTAGCATATAAAAATTGGGTATGTTTATTTGATATTAAGATTGTATCTATACTTGGAAACATGAAAGTCTTCAGTATTATGTTTTATGGTGAAATGTCTGTCTGAAATAAAATTTATCATCATCATATACAAGAAATTAAGTCACAAATAGGACCGCTCATTCACAGTTGCATCTTTGTCAGCTGGCGAGCTGAACAGACTGACATGTGCACTGCCACATCAAGTTAAATTAGCTGCCCTAAATTTGCAGCTTACTTAAGGCACTGATCATTACGCTACTGTAATGCAAACTGCAGTGCCATTATTTCCCCTCTCTGCCTGCAGCGAGAAATGGGGGTGGGAGACACAAAGATTGCTCCAACACAGAGAAACTGTAGTTTGTTCAGAAAGTTGCCAGACATTTTGCTGTGTACTTTGCAGGCAGAAATGCTAATATTGTCTGTAAAGCCACACAAAAGGTTAGTGAGTAACAGTGTAATCCACCATGCCGTCCTCCTGCGTACGATCTGTGTATGATCATTTATTGATTTGGTGTGCACATATTGGGGAAAAAAATTAGGCGTTAAATAGACTGTACTTATATTGGGCCTTTCTATCTTATCAAGATACTTGAAGTGCTTTAAACTACAAGCTCTGCCCTCATTTACCCGTTCATACAGCACTCTACTGTAATAGATCTCTACAAAGCTTATCTGAATCTGTGGAGACTAATCAGTGCTTTATCACATTCATACACCGATGGGACACACATTGGAGGCAATGAGGCATTCAGTGTCTTGCCCAGGGACACTTCAGCATGTGAATGCTGATGGAATCGAACCCCCAACTCTCCCATTGGAAGATGACTTCTCTAACCACTCAGTCACAGCCAAGTTAAGTTGTTACACATGCACGTCTGTGTGTGTGTGTGCTATACTGAGTTTGTACACTGTGCAGCCCAGCAGTAAAATAAGATAAGACTATTTTGTACAGTACTGTAATAAATGACAAATATTTTTGTTTTAAACTGCCAGTTCCAATCTTTAAATTGTGTTTACAGCCATTAGTTGTGATCACACACATACAGCTCTTGCGTCTGGAGACCCAGAGGGTTTCTTTCCAACATTTTTCCCAGCATAAAGTAGCTGACAGATCTTTGCGGTGCTTTAGAGCAGGAATAGAGTGTGTGTGTTTTGCTGAAGGTCATCATCACTTCAGTGATGACCAGCCATCATCTGCTTCATGTAGTTTCTCTTTAGATCATCAGTGTGTAATGTTACACCCATACAAAGTAGGGATGGACATTTCAAGCAAAAGGACTCGTAATTTATTGGTCAATGCTTGGTTATTCATCGCATCTGGGTTGGTTGAGGGATACATGTGTAAAAGGAGAACAAAAAAATACAAAACTGTTATGAAATATAATAATGTTGACTAGGAAACAAAGTGCAGCTTGATCATAAGAATTTTCACCCAGAGAAGGTGTCTATGTGCATTTTAAGTCCCTGGGACATATATGGCAAATGTTTTCATTCAACCTTTATTTAGTCAGGTAAATCTTATTGAGCCTCGAGGGCTCATTTACGAAAGCGACCTGCTACAAGCTAAAGAATGATGAACAGCAATGATACAAATACATTAAACAATAGAAAAAGTAGCAAAAACATTATAAGGTAAATGTACAAAATCAAAAACAGGAACATATCTGCATTGGTTTTTGCCAATGATGATGCCAATTTAAATGTTAAATGGGCTGTACTTATATAGCAACTTTATATCATATCAAGACACTCAAAAGCGCTTTACACTACAATCTGTGCCCTCATTTACACATTCATACAGCACTCTACTAGATCTCTACAACGCTAATTGAAAAAATCATTCTAAAGAGACTAATCAGTTCTTTATCACATTCATACACTGATGGGACTCACATCAGAGGCAATGAGGGATTCAGTGTCTTGCTCATGGACACTTTGGCATGTGACTGCTGGTGGATTCGAACCCCCAACTCTTGCATTGGAGGACGACTGCTCTAACCACTCAGCCACAGCTGCCCTTACACAAATGTCCTTTAGCGTGAAGTGGTAATTTATCAGATTCATGGGTACAAAGTGGCAATTATTTATCACCTGGATGCAAAACTGTAATGATTTTGCATCCAGCTGGAACCAAATTACAACCACAAGGAGTAAAGTGACACCTGTGGTATGAAGTTTAGGTATGATTTGGCCAAGAGACAAGTTGACCCGCTCCCTTATTTTGCACCTTAAGTGACCCTGTAGGAATTTTTTTGTGTGTGTTCTTGGCCTAAGCTCACCAGTGGGTGTGTGATTATTTACAAGTTTTATTGCAGATTATTTATTTAAAAAAAACTACATCAATTCTCAAATTATTCCATCATTCAATTAATCATATTTAATCAGGACCATTTTCCGCCATTTTGCTAGTACAGTATTGCAAAACAAGCATTTCACACTGAGCATCAAGTACAGAAGAGTACGGTAATATCAAACATTTTGCAAAATTTCCCACCACACCAGATCATAAATGTTGGTTTGATCTTTAAATGATCTGCTTTAATGCATCGTTTCGATTTTGTAACTGTTTAATCTGGCTCTGCATGCTCAGCTGAAGACAGACCCTGAGTTTAACTTAAGCAGAAGTAATGTGTGTGTGGATATAGTTTGAGAGCGAAGGATGATTGCTGTGATTACGGTGATTACGCCTGCAGTGAAAGGGAGTCTGGAATACTGTGTTTGCATTGCTGCCCTGCTTGGGATCTGCCTCATTCATCATACAGCCTGGGATCAAAGATACCCATCTTGAACTGCAAATGTATCAGATGTCCTTCATACTGAAACAAATGTTTTGCTTGCCCTTGATTTGCAAGTCTTGTAATTTTTGAACAAGATGAATTTGAAGGTACTGAAAGAGCCATTTGCTTCAAACCTGAGCAATCACTGATCTGTGCCATGTTTGTAGTTTTAGCAGGTGTTTTAGTGTGAAGAGCTGCAGATATTGTTTTAAGTGCAAACTCTTTGATGGTTCGGGACTTGTACAGCCTGAGGTTAGCCACCCTCCTTTTTCACCCCATCTTCTGAGCGGCGTCCTGTCTCTTAGCAATTACAGGGCATTCACTTTACAATTACAGCATAAGAAGAGGTGTGTGACCAGATGGATGAGCAGATAAGAGGTAAAGCTTTACAACATGGCTCTTTGGAGGTGACGATGTTACTAATTTCGAGTAGTAAAAATGTCAAGTGTGGCACTCATGCTCCACTCTTTAACTCCTAAGCCAGAAAAGCTGTTTTTAAAGGGGACCACATGTAAGTATTTAAAAATTTTATGTTATGTCTGTGTGCTATCTTGACAATATTAATTCATTTTAATACACAAAATAATTCTTAGATAATTAATTATACCCTTTTTAATTCTGCCAGTTTTAACTTTCGTTTTGAACGACCGGTTTCTGATAGAAGTTCTGAAGTCCACGCCCTTCAACGATCTGTTTACGCCCTCTGCACAGCCAGTATCTGTAATGTGTTGTTGTTTTAAAATTAGCTCGTTTTTTATTACTCATTTGACTTACTGTTAGTGTTAGCTTAAGATAACTTACCGAAACCCGTCTGAGCGCGCCGCAGTTTGCTGCTCCTTTTAGCATGAGACCACCCGAATCCGATGCTAATGTTAGCTTGTTCCTCTTCCGGTTTTCGCCAGCTCCGCTCGTTGCACGCGGAGACTTTGAGAGTTATCGCTGTTCCAGTCAAGACACACAAAGTTCACCAAGTGTCTCCCGTAAATTAATCGGTAAAGAGAAGGTCCTCGCTGTTGCGAGGCTTCTGCCAGGCTGCTGCGAGGCTGCACAGTTGAAGCTCCGCTCCATCGCGCCAGAAGAGGGGCTCGTTGACGCCGGTCCCTACGTCGGGGGTCTGCTCGTTTAATTTTTGCCGGCTGCGCGTTTGGAGCGATCGCAAATACACTAAAAATTGAACTAAAACATAAAAATAACAATTATACTTTATTTATAAAGCCATTTAAAAAACCACAGCTGCAACAAAGTGCTGTACACATGAAATTAATAACATATAAACAAAAGATGAGATGAAATCATGAAAAACAACAGTCATGTGTTTAATACAGAAATGGGTTGAGCCTAACCAGGGGTTGCTAGGTGAGGGGCTGGACTCAGGTTGGGGTGGGTTGTCCTCGCGCCTGTGACGTCACAAGCGCGATTGACTTCCAGTTTATTTCAAAAACGAGCCGTTTTTATCACAGTAAAATAAATCTACTTAGAGTAAATAAACCACTGGGTGCATTTTTTTGGCCTTTGGACTGTTTTTTTATGAAGTAAATACCCAAAGTTGAGTAAAAAAACATTAAAAAGTGAATTTTGAATGTGTGGTCCCCTTTAATTTTATTTTGAGTGTTAAAAAAACAAGCGTTGAAATTTTCAAATTTATATAGATTCAAACCAGTCTGATAAATTTTGTCGAAAGTTCTTTTCAAACAAGCCTTTAATATTTTTAAGCTTTCTGTTTACCCAGCTTTAATTTTAAAAAGCTGCTTAAATTATTTAGTGTTATTTATATTTCACATTTAGATTTAGCTGCTTCTCCACATCGAGAGGAGCCAGTTGAGGTGGCTCGGGCATCTGGTTAGGATGCCTCCTGGACGCCTCCCTGGTGAGGTGTTCCGGGCACGTCCCACCGGGAGGAGACCCAGAGGAAGACCCAGGACGCGCTGGAGGGACTATGTTTCTCGGCTGGCCTGGGAACGCCTTGGGATTCCCCCGGAGGAACTGCTCCAAGTGGCTGGGGAGAGGGAAGTCTGGGCCTCCCTACTTAGGCTGCTACCCCCGCGACCCGACCCCGGATAAGCGGAAGAAGATGGATGGATGGATGGACATTTAGATTTACAGTAGTCCATTTATCGTGGGGGATCCGTACCCTGAAAACCCGCAATAAATGAAAAACCACAAGTACAAGTAGTAAGCAGTAGTTTATTTTATTATTTAAATATATATTTATATAAAGGCATTTTAAACTCTTCCCACACTCTTGCAATATTCTAAGCAATGTTTCTGAACTCTAAACGCTCTAAAAGAGCACAGAATGTCATGATTTCAGCTACCTGACTCCTCAGCTCTGTCACCTGCAAGCGCCCTTGGCCACGCCCACTTCACTATGCATGCTGAACAGCTGATCAGCTGCAGCAGGAAGTTTATCCTACAGTATGGGCTGCACAAAGGTGCAGGATGACGCTTTTCCTGCAGCTCTGGGCTGTACCTGTTTCAAGAATCTTATGGACTTTTGCATTTCCTGCATATTCTTATGAAATCTGACTGAACTAAACTGCATCCCACTTGTAAATCCATAACAACATACCCTCTGATTATGCACATTATTGCATTTCTTTGTTGCACGTAAATGTGTATCGAAAGTGGAGCGCATCACACACTGCATACATTAAAGATCCACTGACGTGATTTTTCTACTAGTCATCAAATTGCTCAAAATATATATATTTTATCATTTAAATATGTTAGTTTTTGCAAACAAAATGATAAATCACTTTAATTTTGCTTTAAAAGTGATTTTGAACTTCAAGCTGTGTTTAATCGTGGGAAATCCGTTTACACCCGAACGCACCATCTGTGATGTAATGTCCAGAGTTGAGGCAGAGCTCTGAGCTTGTCACGGTGTGCGCAGCTCCACATGAAGGTCAGTCTGATACAGCATCAGACCTAAATTAGATCCTGTTGTTTCTTGTTCCATCACCCAAACTATTTTCTGCTTCCCAAAATGAAGACAAATAGCTCAAATCTTCACCTAGATTGATAAATTAGTCAAGTTTTAAAATGTCCGCTATTGAAGAGACTGGAGCCCTCTGCCTCTCACTCTGGACATTACGTCACAGATGGTGCGTTCAGGTGTAAACGGATTTCCCATGATTAAACACGGCTTGAAGTTCAAAATCACTTTTAAAGCAAAATTAAAGTGATTTATCATTTTGTTTGCAAAAACTAACATATTTAAATGATAAAATATATATATTTTGAGCAATTTGATAAATAGAAGAAAAATCACGTCAGTGGATCTTTAAGTACTGTATCCAGTATTGTATTATTGATGCCATGCCAGCAGCTGAGTTCTGTTAACATATTTGACCAATAAATGAGCTTCTGGTTCTGATTCTGACTAGTGCCAGGTCCCGAGTGTAGTAAATCCCATAAACGAAGTGACCCTTAACACTATCTAATCGGTTCCGATAATTCTCAATCAGGTCATCTGGACAGTTTCTTTTTAGTAGAAATGGTTCACCCTCACTCCAGAGGGCTTCATCAGTCTTGAGTAGTTCCAGCACACTGTTCCCCCACCAAGTAAACAACTTAAGTGGACCAACCAGTTTGCTGGAGCCAAGATGGTTTCTGGAGGCCGTCCTGTCCCTCGTCGACTCCTCCCAGGCAGGCAGCCAGCCACAGCCAAAGTGGTTCAAGACAAGAAAGTTCATGCAGACTGATGAAGCCCTCTGGAGTGAGGCTGAAACGTTTCTACTAAAAATGAAACTGTCCAGATGACCTGATTGAGAATTATCGGATTTGATACCTGGATTATTGAGCATGAACTTTCTTATCTAATCTGTTCTTTTGCTCCACAGTTATTGATTAAAAATGTTGAACCTATTTTACAAAGATTGTACATCTTGTTTATGTTGCGACTGTAAAGTGTAAATTTCAATTTAATAAAGAGGACTTAAGTTTAGTTTAAAACCAGAAAGTCATTAGCAACTTGTTCTAACAAGATGGCATCATACCCACTTGGGAGATGTCTGTTATAGCCAACAAGATGTGAACAATAAATAGTAGGAGAAGGACTTTAAATTTTTATTTTATTTTCACTGCTTTTTAGCTAGTGTTTCTTCACCACTTGTTTCGGACAGGCATTAAAGCTGTGCGTTTTTTTTTTTTGCGCCCATAGCAACTCTGTAGTCTTAAACATTTTTTGTGGATTGTCCGATCTAGACACCACAATGGTCATTGAGCACTTTTTCTGTTTTATTTTCTTTTATTAATACTATGATATTCAGGCAAAACCATGATTGTGACCTTTTTAATGAGGGGGTGATTTTTGTTGTTTTGCAATGTGAGAGATGATTCTTTGAATTGTATAATGGCCTTTAGAGTGCTAATAAACAAGAAGTACACCGATGTCCACTGTCGCTAAGGGATTTGATAGTGAATGTTTTAGGTTTTGAGATTCATTCATTCATTCATTCAACCTTTATTTATACAGGCTAGCCTCGTTGAGTCACGGGGACTCATTTACAAGAGGGACCTGTCTCACTCACACCAAACAACCATCCATTCTCACACTCACACCTAGGGTCAATTTAGAGTCACCAATCAGCCTAACAAGCATGTTTTTTGGTCTGTGGGAGGAAACCGGAGTACCCGGAGGAAACCCACGCATGCACGGGGAGAACATGCAAACTCCACCCAGAAAGGCCCCGGACCGGGATTTGAACCGGCAACCTTCTCGCTGAGAGGCAGCAGCTCTACCAGTTGTGCCACCGTGCTGCCAAAGATTGTTTTTCTAGAATGGAACTAAACAGGGAATGCATGTAAACTTTAGTAATTTTGGTGCACAATATTAAAGTGGGCAATTTTCTTCACCACCGGACATAATGACGGTGCCAGGGGACAACCAAAGATTAATCTTCAGCTACCCCACCAGTCACCCCAATCATTTTTAGAAAGTAAACTTTAATAGAATATAAAAACTAGAAAGCATAGTTTACTCAAATGATTTGGATTTCAGGTGTGTGTATGTGTGTGTGTGTGTATGCATGCACGTGTGTGTGTTTCTGTGTATATGTATATTGTGTATATATGGTGGTGGCCATGTTGGATTTTGATGTGGCAACCCATTTTTTGATGGTGATCTTTCTTACGCCTGATGCAGCCACACACCAAAATGAAAGTCAGTACCTCACTTGTGTTTCAAATTATCATTTGTCTGTTTCTCCTTCCTGTCTTTTCAAACCCCAGCCAGTCTAAGCAGATGGCAACTCGTCCTCAGTCTGGTTCTGCTGGAGGTTTCTTCTTGTTAAAAGGGAGTTTTTCCTTTCCACTGTTACGTTTGTGCTTGCTTAGGACGGGAGACTGCGATGAAGTGAAGATTCAACGCGATCTGCTGGGCTTTCTTAGATAAATAATGCCTAAATGGAATTAATACCTCGCTTATTTTTCAAGTTATCATGCTTTACAATGTGCACGGATGGAGGGCTGGATGGACAGATGGACAGACAGACAGACAGATGAATGGACAGAAGGCATTTCCAATTATCCCCTCTGTGACTGGGGATAACAAAAGCAAAAACCAGCATTATGGGTGAAACACTGGGAACCAAGAAATTATTTAGCCTAAAAAAAATGTGTCCTTTCAGTTGGATTCAAATGTTATTAAAATGTCAATAAATCAGTTATTCGTAAAAATGTTTTATTCAAGGTTTTGTCTTCTAAATGTCTTCTACTTTTGGTGTTAGGCAGCTTCACATAGCCTCACAAAAATGGATGTTTCTCCCCTGGGAGAAGAATACCTCTGCACACCTTGTCTTTTTACAAGCCAAACACATTGAGGTCATTAGTATCTAAAAAGCGTACTTTTCCCATTAGGGAGTGATAGACAGTGACCATTGCCAAACAGATGTGAAAACCACTCACACCCCATACACATTTCCCTCACACCCTCTTCAACAAATGGTTTGAGTTACAGGGCCCAAAACTAGTGAAAGACAGTTGATGTAATTTTGTCCACTTCTCTGTCTTTGATTTGTTGTCTGCGGCCCGTTGCCTTGGCTAGAGCGCGCACACACAGCAGCACGGAGGGCTTGTACTTTACATTGAGCGCAGTGTATGTTAACATACCACTCATCTTACTCACCAGCCTTGTCGACTTGCCCTGCATCTCCTTACACAGGATTCACAGAAGGGGGCCACACGCAGGTCTAGTCACAGCAAATTTGAGGATTGATGGAATCCCTCTCACATTCTGGTTTAACACACACACACACACACACACACACACACACACACACACACACACATACACACACATACTGTATATTGGTCCCCCTCTACTAACAGAATTGAAAACAGGTGCCCACCACATATCTTGCATACTTCAACAATACAAAAGTGGTTTGACCTGAATGGTTTTGCTGGATTTGGAGCCACTCTGTATGACAGAAGAGTCCATGTGGAGATGTGTGTGTTTGTGTAAATACGTAGGCATTGGGTTCTGTATAACACACGGGTAGAGCAGCACAGACTTGCACTTTATTATAACCACATTTCTCTCTGTATTATAACCACGTTTCTCTCTGTGCAACCCTAACATAAAGCGTCACGTTAACTTCAGGATGAGTCGCATATGCGCCATGCTAACCAAGCCAAACACCATATTTAGTAGCTCTCCATAAAGTGACTATACAGCATACTGTTCTGGTTTTGTTAGGTATGGATGAAGGATCAAACTGCACTGACAACGCTTCATAAACCTTTTTGTGACTATCTGCTGAAAGAACTGCAAATTGAAAACGTCAGGCTTGAGATGACCTTGCCTCAGTCGCAATGTCTTGCTCTGCAGCCGCCAAAGAATCTCGTTAGCAGTGGAAATGGTCCAATGAGAAACAGAAGGCAGAGATTTGCTGGATGAACCGCTGGAGCTGTTAGAGAAAAGGGACTGAAACTGTAATGGAGGCACTGATGATAAATGTGCTGCACTTGGATTTTCCTGGATATTTGTCACTTCTAAATCGTTTCTGACTGGTCTTCCCTGTTGTCAGTGCGTGGTGTGTGTTTAATAAAAACATTGGATTACTTTTCATCCGTCTGGTAAAACCTCATACACTGTCATCAACAATTGTCCCCGGTCCTGCAAGAGCTATTTGATTAATGTAAAGAAAGAGTAGCCATTTCCAACATTCTTTTCTCACTGAATGGGCTTCAAATGGTAAATGGACTGTACTTATATAGCACCTTTCTATCTTATCAAGACACTCAGTGCTTTGCACAACAATCTGTGCCTTCATTTACCCATTCATACAGCACTCTGCTAGATTTCTACAAAGCTTAATTGAACAAATCATTCTAAAGAGATTAATCAGTGCTTTATCACATTTATACACTGATTGGACACACATCAGAGGCAATGAGGGGTTCAATGTCTTGTCCAGGGACACTTCGGCATGTGAATGCTGGTGGATTCGAACCCCCAACTTTTGCATTGGAGGATGACTGCTTTTAACCACTCAGCCACAACTACCCTGAGCTTACAGTGCAGATTTCTTGACACAGTTCATAGCAGTGCTCTCTCCAAATGTAATATAAATTGCCTTTTTTTGCTTCATAATTAATGTTTTTATTAATAAAATATGGGTTTATTTTCCCAGTCTACATTTTCAGTAAAACTTCTGAAATCACGATGAGTTAATTATTTAGGAGCTCTGGAAGCCTGAACGCACCTAGTGTAATTTTTAAACATGGAAAACAATTTGTATCCACAAACAGGAAAAGACACAATTCATATATTTAAACAGTCTTCTCTTTAGTCTGCAGATGTCTTTCGGGGATTCTGTTGTGATTTGGGTTTTAAACCAAGCCAGAGCTCAGTTCAAATCTTTTGGTGTCCATAGATGTGTGTGCGTGCTTGCTTGGAAGCTCCAGTTTGACTTTGATGAGACTCAACCACCAACAGGACGTTTTCCATGGCTGTCTGGTCACAATTCATGATGTTGTGTATTCACTCAAGTCAGAAACGACAAAACAAGGGTTGCTATGCTTTTCTCTTCTAAGGTACACTATAAATGATGAGAAAGAAGGAAGAATTTAGTGTAGAAAATTCTGCTTTTCCTTTTGGGTTGCTGTAGGGATGCACAATATTATCTGACATAGTATCAGTATTGGCCGATATTAACTATCAAGTTAAATATCAGACATCGCCCATTCCATCAAAATAACTTATACATGTAGATATGAAAGGCTTCTCTTTTAAGTTCATTTTAAACTTAAGAAACTGTCAAGTATATCTGTAAATGCACTACTACTTGTGCTCTTTTCACTTGTGAACAGGTTAGATTTGTGAAAATTTACAAATTTGCGCTGTTTGAGTGTTGTCATTGTGTTAGAGAGAGTAAATGTCGTGAATAATTTGACATTAAACATAAACCAAGTTGAAGCGTTGCATCATTTTCAGCCTCCTTTTTGGCATCTGCATTTAGTAGCAGGCCAAAGTGACAAAGACCATGTAGAATAATGTAGTATTTTAATTCCACAGCAGAGAAAGCTATGTAGTCTCTGTAAGCAGATCTAGGAAAAAAAATATTGGTATCTGTTATCGGCCAACTAAGTTTTAACATATCGGATATCGGCCAAAAATCCAATATTGTGCATCCCTAGGTTGCTGTGGTTGGCTATTTGTATACACATGCACATGCCGCAAATCATATTTTAAATAATATCTTTAAACTTTTAAAATATAGCTTCTGGCAACGTCAAGATTATATTATGTTCCTATAAGCTGATTGAGTGAGAAACCGGCACATTGGTGTGTTGATTAGCACGGTCCCCTCACAGGAACTGCATCCCCAGTTTGAATCTTGGCTGTGCATGCCTTTCTCTGTGGATTTTACCTGTTATCTCTAGAATAAAGTGAGTGTAGCTAATGACAGAATAAATACATTTATGATATTAGGTTAATAAACCCTGTCTTACTCAGATTTTTATTGAACAGTATTTGTTTGTGCTCTTTCTCAGCTGATTTTTAAGTGATGCAGGTTTTAGGCTAATAACTTACAAGCCAATCAAGCTCTTGGTAACAAATGATGCTATTTATATATCCATGGGTACAATTTAGCCTATATGTGCAAGGTGGCACTATATCAGCAACTGAACACCTGTCTGAAATTAGCTAATTGACGGCTTAACAGAGACAAGAGTGGTTTTGTAAAATGTGTATCTGTTTCACGTGGGTGGCAACCAGCAACCACTGTTTGTGTGAGCGCATACAGAATCAGTGGATGTGGACGTATGTGTGCCTCTGTTTGAGGGAATCTGCAGAGCTTTAGAAATGAGGCATAGCGCTGACTGATGCTGCGGCCTCTTTGCTTCACAGAACTGACTTTTCTATCAGATAGACAGCTTGACAATATCCAGACCCCACTCTTTCCGCTACACACAAACACACAAAGGCACGGCAACGGATGCGTGCGCGCACACATGCATATGCGCATGTACGCACACAGCTTTGTTGGTTTCCTCTGCTTGTTTTTGGCTGTACTGTTTGTAAGATGAAAGGGGAGCTTGAGTTAGTACAGTAATGTCTGACCTCTTAGACAGGCCTTCTCTGCTGTGTGTGATTAAGACATTTTCAGACTAAATTTAAACAAGATTGCAAAAATATATTTTTCTTACCAAGTAAAAAGAACATCAAAGGTTATATTTTATTTAAAAACATTTTTAAGTGTCTGGCATGAGCACCATTTAAAGGAAAATTAATTTCATGTTGGCTTGACAGAATATCTACATTCATGTTTGTGTTTGAGAAATGGAGATCAATTGAATTGTTCCCATTTGAGGGAAGTGTTATAAGTAAACAGTAAGTTCTTTCTTTTCAACATAAAACTACTGTATTTTTTTTCATCTTTAAGTAGTGTACAAACCTTTATTTTTAATCTACAAATATTTTAATCACTTTTAACTAAAGAATGGTATGTGGAAATTGTGGAAAATATTTTTGTGTTCGCGGCACAAAGCAAATATTACATTTTCTGTTTTTTTCCATTGCCTAAAAAAGATTGTTCACTTCTATAATTAAAATAGAGGGGATAGAGCCATTCAATTTTGAAGCTGTAATCAAATAGGGATGCACAATATCGAAGTTTTGGCTGATATGCCAATGTGTACTACTACTACTACTACTACTACTATATGTACTACTACTACTAGACCTACTTACAGAGACTACATAGCTTTCTCTGCTGTGGAATTAAAATACTACATTGTTCTTCATGGTCTTTGTCACATCGGCCTGCTACCAAATGCAAATGTCTTAAAGGGGGCTAAAAATGATTTAACACTTCTACTTGGATTATGTTTAATGTCAAATTCATGTATTACATTTACTCTAACACAATGACAACACGAACAGTGCACATTTGTAAACGTTTACAAATCTAAACTCAATGGCACGTGTGCCGTCAAAACGTGTTGGCGCTGCAATAGGTCTGTCATTGCTAAAGGTTGGTTTATACTTCTTGTCTTACGTCTTTTACCCCCTGTTGAGCAGTGTTGGGAACATTACTTAAAAAAGTAATTAATTATAGTTACTAGTTACTTCTTCCAAATAGTAACTGAGTTAGTAACTGAATTACTCCCCTATTAAAGTAATTAGTTACCAGGGAAAGTAACTATTGTTTGTTCGGTTGGTTTAAGTTTAGATATAACTACAAATTTAAAGTAGAATTGCAAAGACCGGTACTTAACACCAAACTTTTAATACTTACTGCACCTCAACAGAACATGACTGGTTGACATACTATACTTCAAGTGTTTTCTTCATTACAAAATACAGTTTAACAAAATAATATAACAATTGTGTTTTAAGCTCTATGTACACACTGTACTGTTCAAGTGTTTTCTTATAAATAAAAGTAAACAGTTAAAACAAGTGCTTTAACTCTGTAGTGTAAAATAAAATCAAACCCTCACACAACTGGTTCTTCAAGTATTTTCTTAAAAACAAAAGAACCGTTTTAACAATATGAAGTACTTTTAAAACAGTACTGAAAATCTGAATTACCTGCAGTTGTGAGAGATGCTTCATCAGATCAGATTACGACGGACGTACACTTCGCTCCGGGGCATAATGTACACTTCACATGCACGTTCTTGCCTTTTACCTCAAGGAGAGTAAACAGGGTGTCCGCGGGGTCTTGAAAGTTATTAAAAGTTGATAAATCAATTTTGGGAAAATTAAGGGTCTTGAAAAGTATTAAAAAGTCTTGAAAGCGATTTGATGAGGTATTATTTTTTTTGCTGTTATTCTAGCTTTAAATAATTTGACAGCAAAAAGTATGTATGACTAATATTTGTTTTCCTCACCGCGGAGGATTCGGAAACTGCTTCGCACAAATTTAGAGTGTCAGGTTACAACAGCCTTTACGGCTAGGCCTATCTTGTGCACATGCGCGGCTGCTTTATCTCCAAGTTGAGTCTGTGTGTTCGAGTAAAGCCCCCCAGTATAGCTCTGCGTTGGGCCGCACGCCGCTGCACGCCGTGTGAGCGCCGCGGCACAAGCCTTTGATCGCGGGCGCAAACGCGCCAAGCTCAAATTTTACAACCGCTTACGCGCGCGTTGTCTCACAATAAACTGTTCAGCGCCTGACTGTTTTTTATGAGACACAAATGTATTAAATTCCCCTTCTTCATCGCTGACCTAAACTTTTCTTTTGTTTTTTTGCCAAAAGTCAAGTGATCGCTTGAAGCGGTCACCATTCGCTTCCTCCTCCGATGAGGAGGAATGAATGAATTTGTCAAGCGAACAAAAGTCATGTCCAACTGGATGCGCCAGGTTCTAAATATTTCCTGGTGGGCTGTGGGCTGCAGGACCTCTCCCTGTTTTTATTTTATTTTTTAGAACTTTTTATTAACATATAAACACAGAAAACCGCTGCGCAGCCCTCTGTCTTTTTTTCTCCCACCCGACATGTCAATCAATTCAGTAGGCGTGCGTGTCAGCAAATGACCAATCAGCGACCTCAATTTGTCCCGTAGGTAAACGCTCCGCCCTGCTGCTGCTCAAATTATGTCAAGAATTTGGAGCTTCACGCTGGAGCGTCACGCTGAGCTATAATGAGAACTGCCTGCGCGTAGCACGCACGCGTCGAGCGGCGTGATGCCCAACGCACAGCTATACTGGGGGCTTAAGTTGCAGCGAGACCGTGAGAACAATGGGTAAATGCAAGTTTTCGGACTCCTGGTTGGAGATGCCTGATTTTTCAAGAATGGCTGAGGCCCGTCGCCGAGAATAACCACGAGGCTTATTGTACATTTTGTAAAAAAAAAAGATGAGCGTAGCCTCGATGGGCATAAACGCTGAAGCTGAGTTAGAAGAGCTGGGAAAAAAAGAGAAAAGTTCTACAAGAGGTGTGTGATTCTCTGCAAAAAGATGCAGATCAGTTTCGCAGAGCAGGCAGAGGGAAAGTCAGGTTCTTTAATGGCCCAACTGATCACCAAGTCCAATGTCTTGAGAAGGAGACGTAAAGAAAAACTCAGTGAGCTGGTGCAGACTGAAGAGTTGCTGGAATGCAAAGCAACTGCACTGAGGCACATGTAATGATTACTGTGTTTATTTCTTAGTCGCCATTGTTCAACCAAGTTACTTTAAAATAGCTGCGAGTCTTGTAGTAACCTAAGCTATATTTTCGTAAACCTAGTCTTGGTTCAGTTTCTTCTTTTGAACTTTTTTCTTTCCACTGTATCTCAGTTCTGTTGTAGGTTTGAGATTCACGGATTTAATTGAAAATAACAGCAGTTTTGTAAATCAAAGATTTGCTGCTTAATAAAACAAAGTGACGATAAGGTCTTGAATTTATTTTGGAAGGTCTTTAAAAAGTCTTGAAAAGGTATTGAAATTAACTTCATTATTCCTGCATATACCCTGGTAAAGTAGTTTCTGTATTTCCAATTTGAAAACGCCAACTTTCCCTCCAGACTCGCCATTGCTGCCGGACTCTGCAGATTTGAAGCTGAAGTAGCGTGTGTGTGAGCTGACCTCGCCCTCTGATTGGCTGACCTCTAACTGACACTCTAACTTAGCCAATCAGCATCATCCTTATCGTTTCGCCCCTCCCTCCCCTCTACTCTGCTACCTCCTACCCTCCCTCCCCTCCTCCCCTCTGCTCCCTCCTCTGCCTCACCAAGGAAAAAAGTAAACAAACAGCCAGCGCGCGGAAGAGAAAGTACCGCACCCCCATTTAGTGGAAGTAACGGTAACGGCGTTGTAACGATAGACTTAGTAACTACTTAGATTACCCGTTAATGAAAAAAATAACTCAGTTTGTAACGCCGTTTATTTGTAACTCCGTTATTCCCATCACTGCTGTTGAGTGAAAAAAGGTTGCGCAACTTCTGTCTGCACTCCCGCTGCGATCCCCCGGTGACAGCCGTCTTGTACATGGCCCCCAAGCAGAACTCCGAGACGCGGAGGATGCGGCTCGGAGCGTGTGATTGGTTCAAAGTTTGTGGCCATTTTTTGTTTGTGCCTTTCAGCGCGAGCTGAATTTAATTAAAATATAACTACAGAAACGCCAAAAAAAAGTATGTGTTAGCTGAATATATATATTAGTGTTTCTGAGTTAAATTTTTGTTAACAACTGATTACAAATAAGCTTGTTTTACATGGGCGTAGCCAGGTTTTTGAGGGGCGATCCGTTAAAAGGAAAAGTGGAACAGCAACAGAGCAACATACCCGTTGGCTCAGTGGCAGAGCGTCGGTTTGGCGCTCCAAGCCTTTTCTCGACTCGGGTTCGAATCTCACCTGGTAGAACTTATTTTATGTTTGTCTTTTATTGGATATAAAAAAAAGGAGTTAATATGCCTGTGGTTAAAACAGACTCCTTTTTTTTTTTTCCAGTGAGCCAACGAGGCGTGTTGCTATTTTACGGTCAACGTTT
>JBBPBX010074423.1:4955-17583 GCA_038048925.1 Garcialebias charrua
TATGTTACAAACCAGAGATGATGCAGGACATGCAGACGTTTTTTTTAAAGATCAGTTTTTGCAGATAAACTAAACGTGGAACATTTAATTTTATACAACTCATCGTTCTGCTTTTATATCTTTTACATCACCTTAAGACTTTTCAACGCTCCATTTCATCACTTCTTTTTTCTTTACTTCATTTTCATCAGATGCTCGTCTTTTCTACTTAGGCTTGGTGTTCCACAGGGTTCTCTTTTTGGCTCACTTTCCTTTGTGCTACATTTGCTTCCCTGATAGCATTTTTCAAAATAAAAGCCATGTTTCATCCCTGCTTTGCAACATTCTTTAAACTCAGTTAGTCACAGACTGTGAACAAGCACATTATTTCACAAATTGAAATTGTTGCAGTTCCATGACTTGGTGGATTACAAATTTACAATATCCTGTCGATTATGTATAGAGCTCATAAAAATGAACTACCAGTGAATATACAAACGTTTTCTGTCAAACGTAAAAGTTGTTATAATCTTAAAAGAACAGAGATTTTTGTGAAACCAAGATATAGAACTAGTTTAATTAAAATATATTTTTTATCAAACAACTCTGCCCATCTTTACTTCTGAAGGCTTCAACAAAAAGTTTTTGTTCTGCAGTCCTCTTACTGACCCGTGTCAACAGGTCTAATGAACCTAGTTAGTTGAAAAATGTTCCTCCAGCTGGTTCTGATCTGAAACACTTGCTGTTCAGTCTTTTGCTCCTGGAACTACTTTAAAGTGGCACTGAACACAGGTTGAGACGGTAACTCCTCCCCCAACGCAGATTCAAAATCTCCCTCAAAATGGGCGTGTCGAGAGACAAGGAGGGGAGGAGGTTGGGGGTTGTGCTGCGTTTACGCCTCCACCAGCAACAACCTAAAACAAACTAAACCTCTAGCCAACAACATACACCAAGGAACAACAAAGAATAAACATGTAGATGTTTTTATATATTCCACCCATTCCATCCAAAACCAAAGGCTTAAAAAAATGAAGAAAAAAAAAGCAGAAAAAAGAAAGCCTTTCAGGAGTGAAATGTAGGTATGCACAGCTGCAGGACCTTCTCATCTCTGCAGGGGATTGGCTCTGCTTGAACCACCTCTGTGACGTCAGAGTGTACAGTCCTGACCAATATGAAAATTAAGGTGCAATACCTATGTTCAACCCATAGAACTACCGTAAACACGTTTTTAGACCAAATATTGCCGATTTACACAGATACGCACAATTATGTGAAAATAAACACAGCCATAGTGCTATATAACATTTTAAACACATTCTAGGAAGTTTATCAGCTAAAAAAAGTTAATTTTGGGGTTAGTTCCTCTTGAAAGAGATGCCTTGTTACATGCCCTAAGCATATCATTTATTTTAGTCAGGACACAATATTGTTTAGAGGTTTTGAGCAGAGGCATGAGCTGTTTAGAGGCTGTAGGAGCCTAATTGACTGCAGCTGGTGCTCATTAACCTGCTGCAGGTGGAGGTAGTTGCTCTCTCTTTATATTAGGTCCAAGCCACACAGCAGAGGGAGCTGAACATACAGAAGGAGGTACTCCTAAGTGACGATAGTAGTTTAATGACTAGGAGAGGGGAAGTATGGATTAACAGGTTGAGGATTGGGCACACTACATTAAATAGTGGTCTAAAGATAATAGGAAAACATCCATCAGGTGACTGCTCTAATTGTGGGGAACTGGAAGGAGTGGAACATGTGTTGATTTATTGTAAGAAATATGATAAAGAAAGGAAGGCACTGGAAAGGGTAATGGGGAGTTCGGTGACAATGGTTACTTTATTGAAGAAAAATCAGTCACAGGATATAACTAAAGCACTTGTTAAATATTTGAAAGTTACAAAATTAGCTGAAAGGATTTAGTTTTTTTTTTTTTTTTTTTTTTTTTTATTGAAAGTACATAGACTCTTGAATTACATCTCCGTCCGGTTGATGGCGGTAATACACCGAGTTTGTAAACTGCCAGAAAACACCATCAAAGAAGAAGAAGAAGAAGCAGAGGGAGCTGAAGCAAGCAGAGGAGATCCATGCTGAGGAGATCCATGCTGAGGAGATCCATGCTGAGGAGATCCATGTTGCATGAGATCCATGTTGCATGAGGAGCTGAGGTCCCAGCAGCCCCAGAACCAGATGCAGATGAAGGAGCAGCTGATCCAAGCAGCTGCAGCAGTCTGGGATGAAGGAGCATCAGGCCTGATGAAGAAACAACAGACCTGATGCAGGAGAAGCTGAACAGAGGTCTGCAGCAGCAGCAGCAGCAGCAGTGAGTGAGGAGCCGTATGAAGCCGACGCTGTGAGATGAAGCCGACGCTGTGGGATGAAGCCGATGCTGTGGGATGAAGCCGACATTGAGAGATGAAGCCGATGTTGTAAACCTTGAGATGAAGCCGACGCTGTGGGATGAAGCCGACGCTGTGAGATGAAGCCGACGCTGTGGGATGAAGCCGACGCTGTGGGATGAAGCCGACATTGAGAGATGAAGCCGATGTTGTAAACCTTGAGATGAAGCCGACGCTGTGGGATGAAGCCGACGCTGTGAGATGAAGCCGACGCTGTGGGATGAAGCCGACGCTGTGGGATGAAGCCGACATTGAGAGATGAAGCCGATGTTGTAAACCTTGAGATGAAGCCGACGCTGTGGGATGAAGCCGACATTGAGAGATGAAGCCGACGCTGTGGGATGAAGCCGACATTGAGAGATGAAGCCGATGTTGTAAACCTTGAGATGAAGCCGACGCTGTGGGATGAAGCCGACCTTGAGAGATGAAGCCGACGCTGTGGGATGAAGCCGACATTGAGAGATGAAGCCGATGTTGTAAACCTTGAGATGAAGCCGACGCTGTGGGATGAAGCCGACGCTGTGACATGAAGCCGACGCTGTGGGATGAAGCCGACGCTGTGGGATGAAGCCGACATTGAGAGATGAAGCCGATGTTGTAAACCTTGAGATGAAGCCGACGCTGTGGGATGAAGCCGACGCTGTGAGATGAAGCCGACGCTGTGGGATGAAGCCGACGCTGTGGGATGAAGCCGACATTGAGAGATGAAGCCGATGTTGTAAACCTTGAGATGAAGCCGACGCTGTGGGATGAAGCCGACATTGAGAGATGAAGCCGACGCTGTGGGATGAAGCCGACATTGAGAGATGAAGCCGATGTTGTAAACCTTGAGATGAAGCCGACGTGAGATGAAGTCGTGAGACCTGCTGTCGTGCTGTGAGAAGCTGGAGCTGATGACCTGCTGTAGTGTTGCAAGAAGAGGAAGCTGATGACCTGCTGTCATGTTGTGGGAGACTGGAGTGAGACATGCTGTCGTGAGAACCTGGGTGCTGAGGACCGGAGCTGTGAGTGACCTGCTGGACTTGGAAGTTTTTTCTTATTAATAGTCCAGAAGCTGGATTGGAGAGGTCCAACATTTTCTTTAATTACACTATTTTTATTTTTTATTTTTTTTAGGACATAGACTCAGAGAGCAAAAAAATTAACACTTTATTTTGACTATCTTCTCGTGTCCCTGTATGGTATGTGCCTATGGGCCGTAACATATTATGGGCGGCTCGTCCGGGATTTGAATGAGACAGGAGCTAATTTTTTTTGTTTTTCATCACTTTTGGTGAAAATAATAATGGAGGCTCGTTGAACCTGAAGAGTGAGTTGTTTGGACTGTCTGATGGATTTTTTTTTTTTTTTGGAAGATATATTTTTTTTGAAGGTTTTTGTGGAATTTTTGGACTTTGGTACTATTAGCTGGGAAAGTTTTTGTGTTTGTAGGCTGTAGAGCGTGCAGGTTTTATAGATGGATTATCAGGAGCGTTTGAGGAAGCTTAACGCTGAGCTCGACAGGAGAGCTGCGTATGATAGACAGGTGATCTTGGAGCAGTTGAGGGAGAATAAACTTATTCTTGAACGGGGGCAAGCTGCTTTAAGAGAAGAAAAAATTCAACGTCAACTTGAACATCAAGCTTTTTTGAGAGAACAAGAGCTTAGACATCAGAGTATTCAAGTTGCTTAAAGGGAACTTCAAATTGCACAACTAAAACATCAAGCCACTCTGGTTAAGAAGAGAGGTATTTTAAAGCAGGATGAATTTGATGACATTGATTTGAGTGACTGTTTTTGTTTTTCTCTGAACCAGAAGACGTCCCAGTGAGCAATGTAGCCGAGGAGCCTGACTGTCCAAACTGCTCCTCTGTGTACCCTTTCAACCAATTCACAGGAGGTTGTGAGTGTGATGCTGGATGTTGTGGAGCATTTGGCTGGTTCAGCAACAGGGAGTGAATGTTTGCTGTCTGTAGGAGATGTTCTGTTGGAATCGTTTGTTGAACATGTTATACATGATTGTGTGTTTGACTCTCAATGCTTTGTCTGCAGGGTGCCTGATGGCAGAGCTGGTGCAGCTGACATGGTATTACTGTCAAGTGATGGATGTGGTGACACGGAGGTGAATGGTTTCCCTCTGGTTGTCATGATTGCAATATACCCTGATCTTCAGACTGGCATCATGGATCAGAATGTTGGTGAGAGTGCTGTTCAAAAGAGGCCTTGTGATGTGAGACCTGATAAGCGACGCCTTTTTGGGTTTCAGGTATTCTGAAGGCGACTGTTAGTTGTATGTGATGTGTGTGTTTTTTTTTTTTTTGCTTTGTTGTTAGTGTTGAGGGTGTAGATGTTAAGATTTTTTTGGTTTCATTTACATGGGTGATAAGTGTAGTGGGCATGACCTTGTCCACTTTTAAGACACCTGTGTACTTTTGAACTGTCCAGTGATGACCTTTACTGACCTCTCAGTAAAGCAAGACATTTACTACAAAATCATTCATTTAGCTGTAATCTGATAAATATAGTCACCAAGAGAGACTATTTCTATCTTTGATTTTAGGCTGATGTGATCAAAAGAATAACTTTTGTCATTTTCATGATGTGTGCTTTTAAGCTGTGTTATTCTGTAAGAGTTAAACTGTGTTCACTGCTGTGTGAAAGGTGAAATCTCGGGTCACATAGACCAGACGGTTTTGTTTAGAACATCAGAAGACAGGTTAATCCGTTGTTTTTCATGAACAAGGCTCCAGCTTTCTCTGTCTGTTCCTAAACATTTCCCTCTGCTGCTGGCTGTAACCTTGGGTCCTGATAAGACAAGTGAACTCCTCGACTGGTCCTTCCTTAAGTACTAGTCCTAAGTTTTGCTGACACACTTGAGAGTCTGCAAGAGTCGGCAAGAGTCCGAGAGAGTTTGCTGGGAATTTCAAAGAGATGTGAACCTTTCCCAAGAGCTGGGTACGTTTTGGTCAAGAGCTAACGACCTGCGTCTTCAGCTAAGGACTGATAACAGGCTGTTATGAGTCCACCTCGAACGAGCGTTTGTTATTCCTTCCTGGAATAAATTATCTTGAGCCAAGAAGCCACGACTGTCACGACTTCTGCCGACGAAAGCGAGTATCACCGACACCGACAAGGTAAACACGCGTGGAGTCCAGCTTGGACTTGCGGGACCGACGACTCGTCAGTCTAAAGTTGACCACAGCTCTTTACCAGAACCAAGGCGGACGTCTTAAGGTAAAGGAGCAGCTGTTTGCTTGCTGGAGGTGTGATGATATCTTAGCTGGACGCGTACGGAAGAGTGTCATCTGGTTTCATAAATGCAAGATAAACTTCCTCTCTTAACCTCCCAATTCTTCTTAAATCTTTCCTCCTACTCTTTCCCCTCTCTATCTAAGCTGGAAACTATAATTAAGCCGAAGAGCCCACAGACTAAATATGTTAACATCCAATATTGAAGTCTGTTGTGTTGAATTTAAGTGTGCTGACGTTTTAAATTGAAAGAAAGTGAAATCATGTCAATCAAGTGTAATGGTGTTAATTTAGTTGATTCATTTTAAATAAATGATAGTGTCTCTTTGACATATCAAACTAAGTCAATGTCCATTGTCACTTAATGGCTCTGTTTATTTGTCCATCATAAAGATCACAGAAATATTGGGTAAACTGAAAAAGAACAGAATCCGTGAATTTACTATTCAATCTGAATAAGTAAATTAATTAAGGTAAAGAGGTCAGTATTAATATTGACCTCCTCATAATTCTTACATCTGGTGGCCTCGTACGTGGTTCTGAAAGTTTATTGATAAAACTGTGATCTCTCGTGAACTGTAACGTCATGTTTGCATATTGGGATCCAAGTTTTAGACTCTAACAGATTAATTATTTTGGCTGGAAAAGTGTTCAGAACGATTGCAGGACTGCAGTTAATGACATTTGAAGCTGAAATTGTTATTTGTTCAACTTTTGAAACGCTATAAGTAGTTTGGTGGGGATCTGTCTCGCTGTGTGGGAAGTGTTTGGTGGTTCTGATAAGGACCCGGTCCAGATTACGTTGCACAAGCTGAGGCAATCTCACTGCAAAATGACCGCCGAGTCAAATTGCCTGAAAAGCTAATTTAACATCTACAAGATTGCTGTGCTGGTATTTTACATGTTGGAGCAGGTCATAGAAGCATATTACTGTTAGAACGGTGTCGGATAGTGGTTGTAGGGTTCCTGGTTTTCTCCCTGTGTTTGTCTCTCCCACTCTCTCCACAGCACATTTCTAATTGTCCTGATGAGACCCACCTGTTGCTGCCTGATGAGGACTGGTTCTGGTGGCCTACTTAAGCAGCAGCTGGACACCTCTTCAGTGCTGGGACAACTTCTGCCTTTGGGACCTCCATGTCCTGCTCCTCTGAAGTCCTTCCACGGTCTTCCTCCAGCACTCTCGGGTGCACCTGCAGAAATCATCAAGAGTCCAGTCCATCAGCTACTCAACAAAAGGCTGGGTCTGCCTGTTCCTCTCTCCACCGCTCCTCACCTATATTCAACACCACGCCAAGAACCAGGACCACTCTTCTCTAATTCATCCATCTAAGACAACAAGTAAGACAATTCTGATTACTTCGAGATTCAAACATCAACCCTCCAAGATTGGATACTCACCTCTACTCCGTTCTCTTGCAGCTCCAGGCTTCCACCTTCACCTGTAAATAAAGAACACTTATTTTGTATTCCTGGTTGTTGTGTATTCTTTCTCGGTCTGCCATTTCGGGGTCGTACAAACGCCACCATGATAGTTTGTCCCAGCCAAACTGACCCCTCTGGCACGACTGGGGAGGAACCACCTCAACCAGGTAGTAGTCAGGGAACAGACTCTGTAACTTTAGCCTTACAACAAATTCTTAAACAACAAGAAACTATGCAAAAAAATCTCCTTCAACTAGGGAGTATGGTACATTCTCTCCAACAAAAGACAAAGATTAATCCCTCTTCTCCTCCCAAACAGTCTACAAGCATGGAACCCACGGAGACCAGGCACGTTCAACATGTTAAGGAACCTGACATCAAGCCTTCTGAATTTTTTGAGGGCGATACAAGGAAATGCGGTGGTTTTTTGCTTCAATGCAACCTGGCGTTCAGCCGTGCCCCGGTAACGTACTCCACTGACTCGTCTCGTGTGTCATATATTGTCGCCTCTCTTAAGGGTGAAGCCCTGCAGTGGGCCAACGCTTACCTCCGACGACGTCGAATCGAGACTTTGCCATTTGCTGATTTCATCCAGGACTTCCTCAAGGTATTTGACTATCCTTTGTTACAAGAGGAAGCCGCTCAGAAATTATTTTCAGTCCGGCAAGGACGAGAGACTGTGGCGAAGTTCTCCATTCACTTCCGCATTCTGGCGGAGGAATCCGGTTGGGGTGAGAGGGCGTTACGTAGTTCCTTTCTGAATTCGCTCAATAGCAACATTAAAGATCAACTGTTCACTAGTGAATTACCTGCTGACCTAGATGGAACTATTGCCTTGGCTATTAGAGTTGATAACAGAGCTCGAGAACGTCAGATGGAGGAGAACTACAACTCCCATCAACAACTGTCATCCGGAAGGACTCCACCGGTTCCCATGACGTCATTTCCCGAACCCGAGCCGATGCAGATCGGACACACTCGGCTGACACCGGAGGAGCGACAGAGACGCCTACAAAACAAAGCCTGTCTATATTGTGGAAGGAAGGGACACACTTTATCCGCCTGTTCTCTGCGGGTAAAAGATTGAGCCCACCAGTTAAAAAGGAGATGCTGGTGGGTACTATTTCTGATACTCCTGTAAATTGTTTGAAACTGCCCGTCACCCTTTGTATTAACACTGTGACTTTCCCTGTTCAGGCCCTGGTCGACTCGGGTGCCGAACAAAATTTGATCAGCCAGAGCTTGGTGGACGAACTCCAGATCCAGTCTCTAAAATTGGACCAAGACATCTCTGTTTCTGCTCTCACTGGTCAAACAGTTTCAACCATTTCACACAAGACAATAAAATTTAGGTTTGTGGTATCTGGTAACCACCAAGAATTGGGTAATTTTCTTATTGTCGAGAAACAGAGATTGCCTATCATTTTGGGTTATCCATGGCTCAGGTTACATAACCCTCACATCAATTGGGAGGAGGGTCGTATTGACAATTGGGGGGTGCGTTGCTCAGCTGAATGTCTTCGCTCAGCCATCTCTTCTAGCCCTGTCAAACAAACACCTTTTGAACCCATTGATTTATCCGTGGTCCCTGAAGTTTACCACTCCTTAGCAGCTGTTTTCAGTAAACAAAAAGCTTTGTCGTTGCCGCCACACAGGCCATACGATTGTGCCATTAACCTGATACCCGGAGCTCCACTACCGTCTAGCAGACTGTACAACATCTCTGGTCCTGAAAGGGCGACGATGACGGAATACATCGAGGCGTCATTAAAGAGTGGCATCATCCGTCCATCCACATCCCCTCTGGGTGCTGGTTTCTTCTTTGTGGCAAAGAAGGACAAGTCTCTTCGACCTTGTATTGATTACCGGGGCCTTAATCAAATTACGATTAAAAACAAATACCCTCTTCCACTCATCGATTCAGTTTATGAGCAACTTCGAGAAGCAACAATCTTCTCTAAACTGGATCTCAGGAATGCATATCACCTCGTACGTATGCGCCAGGGAGATGAATGGAAGACTGCCTTCAAGACACCCATGGGCCATTTTGAGTACTTGGTCATGCCTTTTGGCTTAACCAACGCCCCTGCCGTTTTTCAGTCACTGGTGAATGATGTACTACGGGATTTCCTTGGGGTGTTCGTCTTCGTCTACCTAGATGACATTCTCATTTTTTCCAAAGGTCAGGACCAACACATCTGCCATGTAAAGTCAGTGTTACAACGTCTTCTGGAAAATCATTTATATGTCAAGACTGAAAAGTGCGAGTTTCACATCTCTACAGTCTCCTTCCTGGGGTTCATATTCGAGAGAGGACAGGTAAGATCAGACCCAGCGAAGATTAAGGCGGTGGTGGACTGGCCTACTCCTACGACCCGAAAACAACTTCAACGCTTCTTGGGATTTGCCAATTTTTACCGACGTTTTATAAAGGATTATAGCAAAGTTGCCGCGCCTCTAACCCAACTGACGTCTTCCCTCAGGAGGTTTGACTGGCCTCTGGACGCTGAAAGAGCTTTCACTAACCTCAAAACTTTGTTTTCCACAGCTCCCATTCTGTCTCACCCTGACACCCACAGCCAGTTCGTGGTGGAGGTGGATGCCTCCGTGTCCGGAGTGGGTGCTGTTCTTTCCCAGAGGTCGGTGGAGGACAACAAGCTTCATCCTTGTGCTTTCTTTTCTCGGCGCCTCTCACCTGCTGAAAGTAACTATGATGTTGGAGATAGGGAGTTGCTGGCCATTAAGATGGCTTTGGTGGAATGGCGTCACTGGCTGGAGGGTGCCGAAACTCCGTTTGTGGTTCTCACTGACCATAAGAATCTGGCGTACCTGCAAAGCGCTAAAAGACTCAATGCTCGACAGGCTCGTTGGTCGCTGTTCTTTGCCAGATTCAACTTTTCTGTCTCGTATATTCCAGGGACACGCAACGTGAAGCCGGACGCCCTCTCACGGCAGTTTGCTGCAGCGGACGACCTCGACATCCCCACTAACATTCTTCCCCCATCCTGCACGGTGGGCGTTTTGACATGGGAGATAGACAAGGTGATTCAGGACGCACAGCAGACTGAACCCGACCCGGGTACTGGCCCCGGGGATAGGAGATTTGTTCCCCCAACTGCCGTCGGTAAGGTGCTCCACTGGGTGCATTCCGCCAAGTTCTCTTGTCATCCAGGTGTCTGTCGGATGTTGCAGCTCGTCAGGACCCACTTTTGGTGGCCCAACTTGGAGAAGGATGTCAGGGACTTCATCGCAGCTTGTCCCACCTGTGCGCGGAGCAAGCACAGCAACCGACCACCGGCGGGACTGTTGTTGCCTCTTCCCGTTCCCAGCCGGCCCTGGTCGCACATCGCACTCGATTTCGTCACTGGTTTGCCTATTTCCAATGGTTATACCACTATCTGCACGATTGTTGATCGTTTTTCTAAGTCCGCCCACTTCGTTCCTCTGTTGAAACTTCCCTCTGCAATGGAGACAGCCCACCTGATAACAGAGCACGTTTTTCGCCTCCACGGCATCCCTGTGGACATTGTTTCTGACAGAGGCCCCCAATTTGTTTCGCAGGTCTGGAAGGGTTTCTGTCGGGCAATCGGTGCATCCGCCAGCCTGTCCTCGGGATACCACCCTCAGTCTAATGGCCAGACTGAGAGGTGCAACCAGGAACTGGAAGCCATGCTAAGGTGTGTCACTGTCAACAACCCTTCTTCTTGGTCTCAGCAGTTGCCATGGGTCGAGTACGCCCACAACTCCCAGGTGTCCGCGGCCACTGGAAAGTCCCCATTCGAGGCCGCACTGGGGTACTCCCCTCCTCTGTTTCCCTCGCAGGAGGTTGATGTTGGAGTTCCATCTGTCAACTTGCACGTCAGACGTTGCAGGAGGACCTGGCGTGTCACCAAGCAGGCCCTTGCCAGGTCAGTGGAACAGAACAGACGTTTTGCTGACAGGCATCGGAGGGAGGCGCCCACCTATCACGTCGGACAGAAGGTGTGGTTGTCTACCAAGGACATCGCGCTCAGGGACACTCCACGCAAGCTGGCTCCACGGTTCATTGGTCCCTTCCCCGTGGTCAAGATCATCAATAGGTCTGCTGTGCGTCTGCAACTCCCGGCTTCCATGAAGTTGCACCCTACGTTTCACGTCTCCCTCCTGAAACCTGTGTCTACCAGTCCCTTGCACCCTCCTGCCGACCTCCCACCGCCCCCCCGCCTGATCGCCGGTGACCCAGCATTCACGGTTCGGCGCCTCCTGGATGTGAGGCGTCGGGGCCGTGGTTGGCAGTATTTGGTGGATTGGGAGGGCTACGGCCCTGAGGAACGTTCATGGGTTCCCAGGTCGCGGATCCTTGACCCCTCTCTCATTGCTGACTTTTTTAGGGTCCACCCTGAGAGGCGACTACGACCGCCGAGAGGCGGTTCTTGAGGGGGGGGCTCTGTAGGGTTCCTGGTTTTCTCCCTGTGTTTGTCTCTCCCACTCTCTCCACAGCACATTTCTAATTGTCCTGATGAGACCCACCTGTTGCTGCCTGATGAGGACTGGTTCTGGTGGCCTACTTAAGCAGCAGCTGGACACCTCTTCAGTGCTGGGACAACTTCTGCCTTTGGGACCTCCATGTCCTGCTCCTCTGAAGTCCTTCCACGGTCTTCCTCCAGCACTCTCGGGTGCACCTGCAGAAATCATCAAGAGTCCAGTCCATCAGCTACTCAACAAAAGGCTGGGTCTGCCTGTTCCTCTCTCCACCGCTCCTCACCTATATTCAACACCACGCCAAGAACCAGGACCACTCTTCTCTAATTCATCCATCTAAGACAACAAGTAAGACAATTCTGATTACTTCGAGATTCAAACATCAACCCTCCAAGATTGGATACTCACCTCTACTCCGTTCTCTTGCAGCTCCAGGCTTCCACCTTCACCTGTAAATAAAGAACACTTATTTTGTATTCCTGGTTGTTGTGTATTCTTTCTCGGTCTGCCATTTCGGGGTCGTACAAACGCCACCATGATAGTGGTTCTGAAACCCGAGTTCTGCTCCTTTAAAGTGGACGGAACCGACCTGAACGCGGCTCCGAGGGAGTCCGTGTCGTGTTACAGTTGACATGCTGGTTACTGAGCGTAGCTTAGTCGTGCCTGTTTTAAATGTGATTGCCACGTTTCAGAGTTTTGGGGAGTTAATTCGAAGCGTTTGAGTTGGTTACGAGTCTATAAAGTTGTGTTCTGTTGTGCTAAGCTAACGTTAAAGAGCTACGTGTCCTAGTACACGTTTGTTTATGAGCTGTGATTGGATGAAACGAGAGCTGTGAGCTGTCAATCACTCGTAGCGAGCGCTGATTCGCTGTAGTGGGAACGCACGCCGTTGCGACCAACCCACTTTGTCGTCATTTCCGGTACTACATTGGTCGAGGGTGAGAAAACTACGTTTACCATGAATGCTTGGAATGAACTACAACCGCTGTGATTGATTGGTTGACGTCACGTATCTGTGTAGCGAGCTCCGCCTCGCTCAGCACAGCAGAGCTGGTGACGCGCTGCGTCGACCCGCCTATTTGTGTCGTCATTTCCTGATGCACTTTGAGTGACAAGCAGACGCAGTTCACACACACACGGTGAAAAGT
>JBBPBX010074424.1:0-11952 GCA_038048925.1 Garcialebias charrua
GACATAAAAATGTCACAGATAATAAATATAACGACCAACAGGTTAAAAACACAGATCATCTGGTGTTGAAAGCAACGGAATAGTAGTGGGTTTTTTAATGGGATTTGAAAACCGAGAGGGAGGGGGCCTGTCTGACACATTTAGCTGTTACCAAAGTGCTTAACAATCAAAATCAATGTGAGTACTGTAATTTAATGGGAAAAAATAATAAAAATAATGATAGTACTGAAAAAATTAATTAAAAGCATCAAAAGAAAAACAAAAACACAGAACAATAAATATTAAAATCAAATCACACTCTATTAAAAGCCAGAAGAAGAAAAAACTGATGTTTTTAGCAGATATTTAAAAACAGGAAGTGACGTGGCCTGCTTAATGTTTGGGGGGGCAGATTGTTTCAAAGCTTGGGGGCCCTGACTGAAAAAGCCTGATCACCTCTGAGCTTCAATCTTGTTTTTGGAACAGCCAAAAGCTGCTGATCAGATTATCTCAGGGCCCAAGATGGTTACAGTAGCTCAGAGAAGTATGAGGGTGCATGGCCATTTAGGCAGTTAAAGGTTAGCAGGAGAATTTTAAAATCCATTCTGGTACATACAGGGAGCCAGTGAAGGGAAGACAAAACTGGTGCAATATGATCAAACCTATGAGATCCTCTTAATAGCCGAGCTGCAGCATGTTGGATGAGCTACAGACATGAAATGGAGACTGAAGGCCGAGATACAGTGAAGCAGACTCCGTATACGCGCGTATATGCCCGTATACGCGCGTATACGGAGCCTCTGCTACAGCCCGGCTGATGTTCTCGCGTAGATTCTCGTGTTTTCGCTCCAAATTCTACGTCATTTCCTCCGTACCGTCACTTCCGATCGTCACTTCCGCTAGTTTTTCGCTCCACGGAGAGGACTCAACTGAGCTCGCTGATTGGTCACTTTGACACGCCTACTGAAATGATTGACAGATTTCAGTCAGCTCAAAATGAAACCTATCGTGAGCAGCTCGCTCAGACTTCTGCGGTGTTCTGATACGGTCTTTCTACTATATATGTTATAAAAAGTTCTCTCAGAAATAAAAATAATAACAGGGAGTGCTTTTCCTGCAGCCCACAGCCCACCAGGGAATATATAAAACATCGCGCACCCAGGTAGGACCTGAATTCATTCATTTCATTCATCGAGTGAACGGAGGAAGAAGCGGTTACTTGACTTTAGGCAAAAAAACAAAAGAAAAGGCCCGATCAGCGATAAAAAAGAGGAATTTATTTCATTTGTGTAACATACAAAACAGTCCGGAGCCGGGGAAGTTTAGGTCAGACACCGCGCATCGCGTATGCGAATCGCGTATGCGTAGTAAAAAAATACCTTTGCGCGTACTTGCCCTGAGGGGCTACGCGGGGCTACGCTGCGTACGGGGCATACGTACGCTGCGTATTGGCGTATCGTGAGGACGCGCGAGTGTATCTCGCCCTTGACTGACCCCAATATGTAGCGTGTTACAGTAGTCCAGTCGGGTATAGTAATAAAGGCATGGACTAGTTTTTCAAGGTCAGATCTGGATACCACTGGCTTAAGCTTAGCTATCTGCCTTAATGAGAAGCTTTTCTGCAGAACAGAGTTGATTTGTTTATTAAATGCAGAGTCAGAGTCTAAAACCATCCGGAGATTTGTAACATACTGCTTGATATGGCTGAAGAGAGTCAATGTTTACAGGAACAGAGCAGTAGAGCTAGGGTTAGCCACAATGATTTCAATCTTCTGATCATTGAAACTTTAAAAAAAAAGAAGCAACCAATGCCTTGATGTCATCAAGATGAGGGTGAATGGAACAAGAACTATTAGACTTCAAAGAGACCACCCCCTCCTTTTGTTGGGAGAGAACTGCCCCCAGACCACCATAGCTTGCGTCGACCTCTAGGACAAAAGGCAGAGAAAAGTAAGCATACAAGAACAGGTGAAGTAGTTAGCTTCTTTTTCAGTTCCTCAAAACTTTGTTGGTGTTCATCTGTCCAGCCAACACTGATGTTCTGTGCTGGTCACCTCTTTGCTTTTGAACTGCCTAGTTGTCCCACGAGTTGATGAAGGGGGGCAGCCAGCTTAGCCAAACCTGCAATGAACCACCGGTAGTAGCTTGCAAACCCAAGGAAAGACCTCAGCTCAGTGATGGTAGTGGGGTGCTGCCAGTTGACCATTGCCTCGATCTTAGATGGATCAGTTGCAACACCTTTGTTGGAGATGACATGGCCCAAGTATTTAACTTCTGGCTGAAGAAAGGAGCACTTCTTCAACTTTGCCTCGATGCCCTCCTTCTTTAGGCATCCAAGCAACACTCCCAGGTGCTCCAAATGCTGCTCCACAGTGGAAGAAATACAACTAGCTCATCAAGATACAACAGCAATGACTGATTCTGTTGGTCACAAAAAATGCACAGCATAAGCCTCTGAAAAATATCGGGTGCATTACAAAGCACAAATGGCATTCTATTCCACTCGAATAGACCAAATGGAGTACAGAACACCATTTTATGGTGATCTGCTTATGTAACGGGTACCTGATTATAACCACTTGCCAAGTCCAAGGTTGAAAACCAGCAAGCACCTGTGAGTGCGTCCAAAGACTCTTCAATGCGTGGTAATGGAAAGGCATCTTTGCGGGTTTTGCTATTAAGCTGACAGTAGTCCACACACATCCTCAGGCTCCCGTCCTTCTTTTTGAATAGCACAATGAGAGATGCATAGGGGCTGTTGCTCTCGCTGATCACACTAGTACCAAGTAGCTGGTTAATATGGTCTTTCACTGCTTCATAATCTGGTAGTATATGCCGGTAACGCTGTTTCACAGGGACCTCATCAATAAGGGGTATATAATGACTAATGATGTTTGTACACCCCAAGTCACCTTCATGTTCTACAAAAACTGAAGAGTACCCTTGACAGGTCTCCAGTCTATCACAGGGACACATAGAGACAAACAAAACAAACAACCATTCACAATAGGGACAATTTAGAGTTACCAATCAGCGTAACATGCATGGTTTTGGTCTGCGGGAGGAAACTGGAGTGTCCGGAGAAAACCCACGCATGCACGGAGACAACATGCCAATTCCACCCAAAAATGTCCTGGGCCAGGATTTGATCTTGCGACCTTCTCGCTGAAAGTCAACAGCTCTCAACTGACCCACTGTGCCATCGCCAAAGCGAGTCCTCATTATAAAAACGATGTGATTATTCATGATTGTATCTATCTATCTATCTATCTATCTATCTATCTATCTATCTATCTATCTATCTATCTATCTATCTATCTATCTATCTATCTATCTATCTATCTATCTATCTATCTATCTATCTATCTATCTATCTATCTATCTATCTATCTATCTACAGGTTGTCCCCGACTTACGACGACATCGACTTACGAGGTTACGACTTTACGAGATTATCATAATTAATAAAAATATATTTTTTTAAAACTTCGTTGTTTTTTGTTTTGTTTAAATGTTATTGATTTCATGTGTATAGCACTTTGTTGCAGCTGTGGTTGTTTTAAATGGCTTTATAAATAAAGTATTATTATTATTATTATATATTATTATTATTTTTGAAGCTGATTACGCAGTTTCCTGCAGTGTCCGGCAGTGTTCGGCAGTGTTCGGCGGTGTTCGGCTGTTTAGCCAGTTAGCTCCGGCCTCAAGAGCCGGGTTCATACAGACAGTGTGGGTTTAGAGGTTCCTACGCTTACATGAGCAGGAGCTGAACGGCGGTTTTGTGGAGTGACAGATGGACGAAGAAAAACGACGCTGTGAAGCAGCAGACAGCGAGCTGGGCCGGCTACGGCAGCCTTGGATGGGCTAACATGCTAACGGGTGCTGCTAATGGCGGGGCCTATTGTTTTGGATGGACGCCGCGGAGAAACGGCTTTCATTAAGTTATTAACTTTTTTCTGGCTCCAAATGTATGGAGTTGACATGCCAACAGTCCTTCCTGTAAACAGTTTGGACCGCGTGGAGCAGCACGAAGTTGTGGAGCTCGGACGTGCAAGGAGCTAACATGCAAACAGACGAGACAAGCTTGATCAGCTCAAAGTAAAAAATTGTATTTTTATTTTTTGGTCCTGGACTTTGAGAATTATGTAGCCGTGTTAAGATAGGATAAGTGCTTGGTAACTTGGTAACTGTTCATTACCATACATGTACGTGTATCAGTGGCGGCTCGTGTGGTATAAAAGGTGGTCCCCAACTTACGAATTTTCGTCTTACGAGCACCTCACAGGAACGGAACTCGCTCGTAAGTCGGTAAGAACACCTACCTAACTACCTACTTACCTACCTACCTACCTACCCGCCTGCCCGCCTACCCGCCAAAAGTAAACAACTGCTTCATGAATGACTTTGGTGCTGATCAACGCCCGGAAAGCTTCTGGTCCTGACAACATACCTGGTCGTGTGCTGAAGGACTGTGCAGGGGAACTCGCAGCGGTCTTCACGGACATCTTTAAAATCTCACTGAGTCAGGCCATCGTCCCCACCTGTTTCAAAGCCACCACCACTATCATCCCTGTCCAAAAGAAGGCAACGCCCTCCTGCCTCAATGACTATCGTCCAGTAGCACTCACCCCCATCCTGATGAAGTGCTTCAAACGGCTAGTCATGAAAAGCATCACATCTGTCCTCCCTGCCTCCCTGGATCCCTTCCAATTTGCATATCGGCCTAATCGCTCAACCGACGATGCCATCTCCTCTGCCCTCCACACAGCTCTCACACATCTGGACACGAAAGACTCCTATGTCAGAATGCTGTTCATCGACTTCAGCTCGGCATTCAACACCATCATCCCCCAACAGCTCATCCTTAAACTGGACAGTCTGGGGCTGAACACCTCAATGTGTAACTGGCTGCTAGACTTCCTGACCGGGAGACCACAGGCAGTACGGGTCGGGAATAACACATCCAGCACCATCACATTGAATACAGGAGCCCCACAAGGATGTGTGCTGAGCCCCCTTCTATTCACCCTGCTAACACACGACTGCACACCATCATACAGCTCCAACCACTTCATCAAGTTTGCGGACGACACAACAGTGGTGGGTCTCATCAGCAACAACAATGAGACGGACTACAGGAACGAGGTGAGCCGCTTGGCCTTGTGGTGCGGACACAACAATCTCACTCTCAACGTGGAGAAGACAAAGGAGATTGTTGTGGACTTCAGGAAGAGGGATGCCCAACATGCCCCTCTGACCATCAACAGCACCACAGTGGAGAGAGTGGACAGCACCAAGTTCCTGGGAGTGCACGTCTCAGAGGACCTGTCCTGGAGCAGGAACACTGCATCACTGGCCAAGAAGGCTCACCAGCGCCTCTACTTTCTCCGCAAGCTGAAAAGAGCTGGAGCTCCAACCCCCATCATGTGCACCTTCTACAGGGGTGCCATAGAAAGTGTCCTGACCAGCTGCATCACGGTGTGGTTTGGTGCATGTACTGCATCCTGCCGCAAGAGCCTCCAACGCATCGTGAGAGCAGCTGAGAAGATTGTCGGCACCTCCTTCCCCTCACTACAGGACTTACACAGCAACCGCCTCACTCGGAAAGCCCTCTGCATGGCAGGTGATCCCACACACCCACTACACAGCTGCTTCAGCCTGCTGCCATCAGGGAGGAGACTGAGGAGTCTCCAGGCTCGAACCAGCAGACTAAATGACAGCTCTGTTCATCAGGCAGTCAGGATGCTAAACTCTCTACCTGCTCTGCCTCCCCTCCCACTTGTACTGCCTTAACACAAAAAACTTTCACACATTACCACACAACACAAAGTTTTTAACACTGGACTCTGTGTCATCAAAACGGGTTATTCACTCAACTCACGGTCATGTGCTCATTCAGTTTGCACTACTTCTTATATTTGCACTAATGTTTGTATTACATTACTGCCTATAGTCATACTACTGTTTACATTCACTGTTTACATTTATTACTACTGTTTACATTTATTACTACTGTTTACATTCACACTACTTTTTATATCTACACTACTGCTGATATATATATTATTTTTTACTAGCCTTATTGCATATGCCACTTTACCTCTATACAATATCAACTACCTCATACATATACTGTACTGTGTACATAAACTTCATATGCTACTTTGTCACTCTATTACAAATGTCAATGCCAGAACTTTCATTTTATTTTATAGATATACTTTTTATATTTTTATACTACTATTCAAAAAACTCAGGACAGTATTACACTTACATATGGATAGTATACACATCCATATGGATGAAGAAAACAACCCCCTCACCAGAGACTTCACATCCTGCCTGGACAGTTGTGGCTTTCAACAATTCATCAACTTTCCAATGCACAGACAGGGCCACACATTGGACTTACTATGCTGTTCTGGACTCTCTCCTCTTAATTGTTCTTCTGATGAACTTCCTTTTACTGATCACCTGATGATTTCATTCAATGTTAATCTTAAATTTTTCTCAGAAAAACCTGAATGCACTCATTCCTTCCGTAATATCAAGAATATCAACCATGACGTTCTTTTATCTCATATTAATAATACCCTCTCCACCTTCAACTCCTCCAACCCAGATGATCTTGTCACATTATACAACACCAGCCTAACCAACATCCTTAACTCTGTTGCTCCTCTGAAAACTCGGACTGTTTCCTTCTCCAACTCTGCACCCTGGTTCACTCCAGAACTCCGCTCCCTGAAAACCAAAGGTCGGCGGCTAGAGCGTCTTTATAAAAAGTCAGGTCTCACAATTCACAAGGAACTTTATGCAAACCACCTCATCCATTACAAGAACAGTATTTCTCAAGCCAAATCCAGCTACTTCTCAGACATCAGTTCCAATGTTGGTAATTCAAAGATACAGGTAGTCCCCAACTTACGAGCGCTCTGACCTACGAGCGTCCGGACTTACGAGCTGGCGAAAGAGAAGTAAATTTGTAAAAAAATACAGCACTTTTTTGTGTTTTTAGATGAAAGTGTGTTAGCTAACCGTTTGGAAACACGTTTCCGACCATGTTTATGAACTAATATGAACGTTTTTGATGAAAAACGAGTGTTCGTAGTAGCGCTAGCATAAATGTTCCAACTTACGAGCGAAAATGCGGACTTACGAGAACACGTGCTTCGTGTTCCAACTTACGAATTTTCGTGTTACGAGCAACTCGCAGGAACGGAACTCGCTCGTAAGTCGGGGACTACCTGTATTGTTCTCCCTCCTTCATCGTTCTGTCTCATCTCCTAACTCTCTACCCTCTCACATGGTTTACACAGAATTCTGCAACTCACTGATGTCATATTTCAATGAAAAGATTATTTCAATTCATAAACACCTTGGACCAAATACTGCCCCCAGCATCTATGTTGAACTCCCCCATCCTCCCTCCCTTTCTCTGTCTTCTCCCTCCCCTCTGCTGAGGACATTGCTGACATTATCAGCAAGTCTAAGTCCTCATCCTGTCAACTTGACCCATTTCCCACAGTTCTTGTTAAATCCTATCTCCCGTCTCTGCTCCCTATCATCACTAATATCATCCACTCCTCCCTAACCTCTGGCATTGTTCCCACAGCCTTCAAATCTGCTGCCATCACCCCCATCATCAAGAAACCAGGTCTTGACATCACCAACTTCAATAATCTTCATCCTTTCTCTAATCTGCCCTTCATCTCCAAGATTCTTGAAAAAACTGTTGCTAGTCAACTTCACTCTCACCTGTCCAACAACAACATTTATGAAGAGTTTCAATCTGGATTTCGCCCCCACCATAGCACCGAAACAGCTCTAGTAAAAATTACTAACGACCTTCTTCTTGCTGCTGACTCTGGTCTTCTGTCCATCCTCATTCTTCTTGATCTAAGCTCTGCCTTCGACACCATCTGTCATTCTATCCTCCTCAACAGACTAACCTCCATTGGCATCTCAGGTACCCCGTTAGACTGGTTCAACTCCTATCTCTCTGACCGCACTCAATTCATTCAGCTTAAATCCTTCCGTTCCCAGTCTTCCCCTGTCTCCACGGGTGTCCCCCAAGGCTCTGTCCTCGGACCCCTCCTCTTCATCATTTACCTCCTTCCTCTAGGTCACATCTTCCGCAAATACGGCATCCATTTCCACTGTTATGCTGATGACACACAGCTCTACTTGTCATCAAAACCTAACTCCAACCACCCACCCACCCTCGATCCTCATTGACTGTCTCGAGCTAAATCACTGGTTTTCTAACAATTTCCTTCAACTAAACAGTAACAAAACAGAAATCATTCTTGTCTGTACCAAAAACTCTATTTCAAAATCAGAACATCTTCTCGTCCCCCTTAACAACTCTCTGCTATCCCCCTCCCCTCAGGTCAAGAGTCTCGGTGTCATCCTCGACACCACTCTCTCCTTCACACATCAACAATATTACTCGGTCTGCCTATTTCCACCTCCGTAATATTAACCGTCTCCGTCCTTCTCTCACACCCCGCTCCACAGCCATCCTGGTGCACAGTCTTGTGACTTCCCGTATCGATTACTGCAACTCCCTTCTCTATGGCCTCCCCAACAAATCTCTCCACAAGTTACAGATGGTCCAGAACTCAGCTGCCCGTGTCATCACTCAAACCTCCTACTATAACCACATCACTCCTGTCCTGCAGCAGCTCCACTGGCTCCCGGTTAAATCACGCATCATCTTCAAAATTCTACTTCTCACGTTCAAAGCTATCCACAACCTTGCCCCTCCTTATCTATCTGACCTCCTACAAATCTCCATCCCATCACGCTCTCTCAGATCCTCCTCTTCGCTACATCTCCATGTACCCTCTGCCCGCCTCTCCACCATGGGGAGCAGGGCCTTCACCTGCTCTGCCCCTCACCTCTGGAACGCTCTACCGCCAGACCTTCGAAACACCACCTCCCTTTCTCTGTTCAAGACAGCCCTGAAAACACATCTCTTTAGACTAGCTTATCATTAACTTTACTAAATGTATTTTTATTATTTTGCATTTTATAATCTTTATGTATTTTATATTTCAATTTGTCACTGATAATGTTTGATCTGTATTGGCTTGTTAAGTGTCCTTGGGTGTCCTGAAAGGCGCTTTTAAATAAAATGATTATTATTATTATTATCTATCTGTGTGTGTGTGTGTGTGTTTATACACTTTTTTTAAGAAACAACATTAAAGATAATTTCAAGTCCTAATAAAAAGTTTAGTGTTGTGTGTGCTTGTCTGTGTTGACATGTGAGAGCAGAAGGTGTTTGCATGTTTCAAACTGGTTTTTCTGCACAGCTGAACAGGTTTTCTCTCAGGAAGTTGATGTTACACATTTTCATCTAGTTGTTTTACCAAAACGTTATAGTTATAATTGTGCATGTTTTTAATCAATACTAATGGAAACACACTTCAAGCCGTTTTTTGTTTGATTAAATTATGTTCAACATTCAAGCAGGAATATGATTAGTTTCAGAATTTAAAAACTTTAATGAAAATTGAAACAAAATAGCATATCTATTTGCTACTATTTGCTACATCTACTTTATACATGCCAAACCCATAGATTTATCAAAAATATTTACATTTAATTTTTTTTTTTAATGTTTCATATTTCAAAGGGAAAATTACCAGGGAGGGAAAAGATTATGTCACTGCCACTTCTCTACTCATCCTCCTCCCATTTCTTTCCCCAGTAGAAAAGGTTTGGTGTTTCAACACCTGTCCAGTAGCTCATAGGCAGCCGCACTGGAGACAAAAGAACTCTCTCAGGTAGAAACAAAGAAAGACAAGACAGACTGCGAGGGGGGAGGTGAAGGTAGCAATCAGGTGCACAAAAAGGGGGAGAGACAAAGACAGATGTAAACTAGCTGTAAATGCAACACAGCTGAACCTAAACACACCTGCTGTTTGGGTAAAGGAAACAGGAAGGACGAAGAACTGAAACTACAAGAGCTCTGCATTCCCGCAAATGAAACAATCAACGTCGCAGCCATATTGAGAAAATAGTACCTGCACAAATGGAGCTTTTTACTGGGAAGCACTGACAAAGAGACGCTTCCAGAAAGATTCAAGAAAAGACTGATCAGCCTGAACTGCACAGAAGGGCAAAGAGGCTTCAGAGACATCAGCAAAGGACCGGAGCACATCTAACAGTCTTCCTCAGCAGCTTCCAAGATCTTCCATCATGGCTTCCATGGGAATTCAGTTGTTAGCCAGCGTCCTGTGCCTCCTGGGTTGGGGAGGGGTCATCTTCTGCTGCCTACTACCCATGTGGAAGGTGACCGCCTTCGTGGGCAGCACTATCATGACCGCGCAGATAATCTGGGAAGGTATCTGGATGACCTGCGTAGTTCAAAGTACAGGACAGGTGCAGTGTAAATCATATGAGTCCATGCTTGCACTCACCTCTGACCTACAGGCTGCCAGAGCGCTCATGGTCCTCTCCATCGCTACAGGAGGCCTGGGCCTCATCCTGGCCTTTATCGGTGGAAAGTGCACTCGGTTCTTAGATGAAGAAGGAAATGGAGCAAAGGGCAAAGTGGCTGTATTAGCAGGAGCAGTGCTGATGACCACAGGGCTGCTCTGTTTGATTCCCACTTCGTGGACAGCTGGGATGGTGGTGAAAGTCTTCTACGGTGCCTCCATTGATGCTCAGCGTAGGGAGCTTGGAGCCTGTCTCTACATTGGCTGGTTGGCGTCCATATTGCTTGTTTTGGGAGGTGGTTTGTTCTTGAAAACATCATGCCCGCTCACAGCTCACGACACTGACAAAAGCCCCTCCGTTCGCTACCTTGCAGTCCGTTCCCCCAAAGGTTCGACAAAACCAGGTTCCTATCACAGCAGGATGCCGTCTGTGGTGGCTCAGCCCATGAGAGGCTTGTCCCCGAGGCCTCAAAGCTTTGAGGGAGATGCCATGAAGCCTCAGCTATTTACAAGTCTTTTGTCTGAGCAGAACTCCAGAGAGGATTCAGAAAAATCATGGGCCCCATCAACAAAGTCTCAGCTGAAAAGACCGGAGTCGGGACTGTCCGCACAGAGCGAGGCACTGTCAACAAAGTCTCCGCTGAAAAGACCGGAGTCGGGACTGTCTGCACAGAGCGAGGCACTGTCAACAATGTCTCCGCTGAAAAGACCGGAGTCGGGACTGTCCGCACAGAGCGAGGCACTGTTATCAATGTCTCAGCTGAAGCGAGCAGAGATGCAAGAGACTTTATCAGCTGCCAGCAAAGAAAAGGAAGATACATCTTCAAACCCACAAAAAACATACCTGTGATATGAGCCACAACAGAAGGAATACATGAATGAACTAGGTTTCTGTACACAATTCAGTTTGCTGTTCAGTTAATAGTTTTTAGGATTCTTTTAAGATAAGACTTCAGTCTGTTTTTCTTTCTTTTAAAGGATTTTTCAAGATGAAGGAAGACCATCTGTATTCATATGTTCAATGCACTTGAAACTGACTAAAAAGGCAGCAACAACAAATCAAGCAGATATTTGTTTTTCTTTTTTTTTAAAGCAAACTTCTACGAACATGTCAATGTAAAATGTGACGAGTTGTTTCTTTGTGTATAAATGCACTGAATATTGATGAATGTTGAGCTTTACCTCAGACTTTTTGGGGGTTTGGATTTTGCTGGACTCACAGAAGCTTGAATAATTTATGATTAATGAAGGAAGATGCTGATTTGTACTGTAGATTTTCATTTTTTTTTTTTTTAACTTTTTTTATATTAAACACATTGACAGCCATAAAAATCCACATGTTGCATTGAGTTATTCTGGCACAACAATTTCCTGCGGAATCAATAAAGTTCTATATCTTGTCTCTTATCTTAAGTTGTTTTCATTGATCCTTAGAAGAGGTTTCTGTAGATTTAGCCTTTGTGAAATCATCACTTTTATTGTACTTTGATTTTATTTAAACACATCACTCACATCCTTGTACGCT